>MU226076.1:73142-132750 GCA_018584345.1 Thuja plicata
CCCCCCCCCCCCCCCCATGACACTTTATTATGTAATGCGAGTACAAACATGCACAAAACATGCAAGATCCCAAACATGCAATGATGGCACTTTATCTCAGTGTGTTTTACAAAAAAGAAATACTACAGAAAGATGTCTATAATGCTCAGGAATGACAAAAAGTTGTAAGAACATAAGTAACAGCTAAAAATGAGTCATCCCATGCAAGGAAAATGATCTCAGGACTTGAAACATCCATGATATCCATCAGATTGTAAAAAAACAAAAACCTAAATAAAATGTACCTGGAGCAGGTTCTAGCGATGAGACTCATAAAAGAAGAAAGAGAACGGAACCAACTTTCTGACAACGTGCGGAAGTCAAAAAATAAAGTCCGAAGGAGCAAGATATGGCGACTGGAGTACAAAAAGGAACCTTGACTTTGACTGATAAAAAAACCCTAAAAGATGGAAAAATAAAAAAACCTAACCTGTAAAATCGGGTCAGGCTTGGAACTTGTTTTCCGACGAGATCTCATTTGGCAAAAAACCCCTCCATTTTCTCAAGATATGAGCAAACAACTGATGATTGTGCCAAAACACTAAGAACCCCAAACAATCTATGCTAAATCTAGCGAAGCCCCACTAAATTTGGTGATGCAGCTAAATTTGGCAAAACTACTAAAAAAGGCCAAATTTGGCGGAGCTGATGGGGCACTAACGTGGTGCCCATGCAGCTGGCTAGGAAAATTTACCACGAAATTATATTTTTTAGAAAAAAAAAACATTAAAAAAATATTGTTTGTTTTTTGAGAGAAAAAATAAATAAATAAACTATATATTTTTTCTTTTAAATACAATATATAAAAAAAATGTTTGAAGGGGCCCACATCTCCCTTAGGCCAGCACAACTCCCTTGGGGCCCATGGCTTCCTTGGAACCTACGCAGTCCCTTGGGGCCATCGTAGCTCCCTTGGGGCCAATACGGTCTCCTTGGGGCCTGTGTGGCCTCCTTGGGGCTCACGGCCACCATGCGGAGGGGGAGGCCCCACTGCCTATCATGGTAGGTAAGTGGGGTACGACCCCACCAAAATTTGTATTTTTTTCCTTTTTTTCCCAAAAAATACATGCAAAACCCCATTAAAAAGGGGGTTTTTTTTCAAAAATCCGAAAAAGAAATTTTGGGTTTTTTAATTTTTGTTGACCCACCTCAAAAATTGTATCTAGAATAGGGTTGTACAAGCAAACAAATACCTCAAGAATGCAACTGTGTCCAAATTGGACATGCCTTATATGGAAATAAGGGTTTTTGTGCTTTTTGAGCGCAACCCTGAGGTCGGTTTGTGCCCAAAGTGCTCCAAAAAATAGCTCCCCCAGATCCATACAAAAAATTCTGAAAACTTGAAACCCTCAACGCTCCAAAAAATCTTCAAAAAACTCAAGAACGGGCTGCAACAGCAAGGCTCTGATACCATGTTAGAAATCAAAGAATTCTATCACCAAGATCTATTGTATGCAAAATAACCTGTTACAAAAGCAAAGAATGTAGACACAACTCATAATGATCTGAAAGATGAAAAATTCATTCTGAGAGAGAATTGAGGGAAAAACAAAAGAATTAATAATTACAAAGAGATCAATCCTTATAAAGGAGATCAAAAACCAGAAGGTGGAGAAACATAGGTTGCATGATAATAATTAATAAAGAATTAATTATTATATGCCTAAAGTTTAGCTTAAGTGAACTAGAGATAAAAAAGTGACTGAATAATAAAATCAATAATGATTTAATTAATAAATGAAATTACCTTTTTACTCTAACATACACTACAACCAAAAAATGAAGTGCAATCTATGTATTTCCACTCTAAACAAGTTACTATTTTTCTACACATAGCATTTGTGCATGCACATGATAACACACAGGATGATCAAAATATATTATGAGAGGATCACTTCTACATCAGTGATGAACGTACTCATTCCACAAATTTTGTCCAAGGATTTTTTTAAGTTTATTATGATACCTTAAGGGGGAGAAATATAATATACAATCAATACATCATATGGACAGGTAAATGCACCACACAATTCAAGAACTCAAGGATGTTCTATTGGTTCACTAGAATGCATGTAATGAGTTGTGTTCCATTATTTTGGAATTTTATTGAGGCGAGACATGTAAAGGGAGAGCACAATGGTGCAGGAGCATGCGTAAAAAGAGCCCTTGTTACATAATAATTAAGTACAAAGGTGGTGCTTAGTTCATGGATGCAGCAACGATTATGCAATGGTGTAACTCCATGATGGAACTAGGTAATTGAGTTAAGTCTATGGCTTCTAGATATTTTTGGTTGATAAATGAATTTAATGTTGCACACAATGTAGATTAATGTACTATTACAGGATTGAGTGAGTTGCACTTGTTTAGAAGTTGAAATGCAAGTTGATCCCCCATTATTTATATGAGAGAGAGAGAGAGAGAGAGAGAGAGAGAGAGAGAGAGAGAGAGAGAGAGAGAGAGAGAGAGAGAGAGAGAGAGAGAGAGAGAGAGAGTATTTTTTCTATTCATGTATCATTTCTTTGTGGGAAGAATATGAATCATAAGGGTGAGTTGGAAAATGGTCTTGTAGACCTTTAGCTCCTATTGACATATATCAAGTTCCAAAAGCACTACAATTGAGCCAAAAGAAGGTATCAATGGACTTTGACCATGTATCTATCCTTGTGGAACCAAGTATTGTGATTTACTACTTAGTTGAAATCAAATTTTTTAACTCATTTTCTCACATTTTAAATGGTTTTTGGAATAAATGTATCATTCAATAAAATACATGTCATGTGTATGCAGTTATTATTGATGAGAACAATAAAGAAGGAATGGATTACTTTGTGTCATTGTATTGAGGCAAAAAAGAAATTGACTACCATAATCATTTTTGGAGATGGTATTGAGTACCCAATAGGGTTTGTTGTTCTAACTGAAATATAGCTTAGAAGGTACCCTATCTTGAAATCTATTGTTTGGTACAAGTTTTAGGACTTTGACACACAAACATATTCTTCATTACTCTAACCTTTTTATTGCAACGAAGATTCAGTTGATTAAATATCATGGTAGACAACTTAATAAGAATTCATGGGAAGTTTGTGAATCTAGTCACAAGGTAATACTTGGCATGATATGTGTTAGAATTGATCCACAAGATTCAATAGATTGAATTTGGGTCAGCTACAAGTATTCAGTGTGTTGGAGCATTACAATGAAGATTGATTCTATGAAAGGGTAGAATTATTTTTGAAATTTTGTATATATCATTAGCTGATTGACATATCATCTAATCATTATGTCAATCATTGTAAATTTGAATTTGATTTTAATATAAATGGCCATGAATTGATTTGTGCCTATTTAGAGGCTAAATTTTGTATATAGAAATGACCATGAGCTGATTTATACCTATTTAGAGGATAAATTTTTGTACATATAAATGACCATGAGTTGATTTGTACCTATTTAGAGGTCATGAACTGATTTGTACCTATTTAGAGGTGAAATTTTGTATAAATAAATTTTGTACCATTTCATTATAAATGAATAAATACAATTTTGTGATGAATTTTCTATCTATGATTCTCTAAATTTTAAGAATGAAATTACCATGTGTGTGTAATGTTGATTATGTGTCTAGAATGTATGCAAATTATAATGATTATGAAGAAAAGGATGGATAGACTAACAAATCTTTTTTGTATGATATACTTATGTATGTTCATGAATGTTATCAATAAGGGTAATGATGATTATGATTATGTATGTTCATGGATGATCCATGTATTGGTCACCATTTAGATGAAGAACATACTTAATAATTCCAAGATCTGGATTAAGAGATCTAAAGACTATGCTTTCCCTTATTGAGTTAGCATTTGAATCCTAGTACAAAACCCATTGCATGCATCATTTCTCCACCATACTCCTCATGTGGTGGGATTTGGGCACTCTTTTGTAATTCACATACCTAGAATAGATATTTCCACTTGGATGTGTTGGCACTAAACATTTGTGCCCACAACGAATAGAACAATAATTAAGCTACCTTGCAAATTTTTATTGCATGTCTATAACAACTTTTGCATCAATGGAAAAAAATAATAAAATGGCTCCAATTATTGAAAATATGACATAGTTTATTGTAGAGGGGCATCATGTGATGCTATAGGTTCAAACAGTATGTTTGTATTTTCCACAGATTCCATGAAAAAACTCATCAAAGTTTGACAATTTATGAACTTATGGCACTTAAGAGATAGTTTTGATATGGTATGGCTCTGGACATTTAGGTGAGTTGGGAAGAAAAATAGGGCCATTCCTGACACAAACCCACCTACCCAAATGTGTTGGTACTGACAGATCTTGTACATGATGAATAGAACAAAAATTAGGTTGCCTTGCAACTTTTCATTACATTCATCTAATGATTTTTGCATTAACAAAAAAAATTATCACCTTGAGAAAATTGCTCTGAGTCTTGAAATTATGATATAGGTTATTGTAGAAGGGCCTAACCTAACCCTAAAGGCTCAAATGGTATGTTTGTACATGCCATGGATTCTGAGAAATAGCCTATTAAAGTTTGATAGTTTTTTTAACATGGGGAACTTAAGAGATAGCATCACTACAGTATGACCCTGAATGTTTAGGCGAGTTGGAAAGAAAAACAAGACCATTCCCAGCATAAATTTTCCTAACTATATGTTTTGGTGTTGACAATTCGTGCCTATGATGAACAAATAAAAAATTAGGTTAGCTTGCAAATTTTCATTGCATGTCTCTGACAATTTTTCCAACAACTAAATAATTGTTGCACTAAGAAAATGGTTCAGAGAATTGAAAATATAAGATAGGTTCTTATAGAGGGTCCTCACGGGACTCTGTAGGGTCAAACATACATTTGTATGTATTACTTGTCAAAGTTTAACAATTTCTTCAACTTAAGGTACTTGAGAGACAGTGCTACTATGGTATGGCCTTGGATGTTTGAGCGATTTGGGAAGAAAAAAAGGACCATACCTAGTGTAAACCCACCTACTGGGATGTGTTGGCACTGACAATTTATTCTCATGATGAGAAAAAAAAAATATAGGCTACCTTGCAACTTTTTATTGCATGCCTCAAAGGATTTTACATCAATAGAAAAAAATTTTCCCTGAGAAAATGGTTTCAAGAAAGGTTGTGGTAGAGGGGCCTCTGATGATTTTACATCAATAGAAAAATTATTGCCCTAAAAAAATCAATAGAAAAATTGTGACCCTAAGAAAATGACTAAAAGAAAGGTTGTGGTAGATGGTCCTCACGTGACCCTATAGGTTCAACCTATAATGTTTGTGTGTGTCACGCATTTTAAGAAATAGTTTGTTAAAGTTCAATAGTTTTTTAGCTTAGAGCACTTAAGAGATAACGTCGCTATGGTATGGCCTTGGACATTCAAAGGAGTTGGGAAATAAAATAGGACTATCCTTAGCATAAACTCACCTATCGAAATGTGTTGGCACTGACGGTTCATGTCAGCTATGAACAGAAAAAGAAAAAAAAAAGAGGCTACCTTGCAACTTTTCATTGCATGCCTATGACAATTTTTGTATCAACAGAAAAATAGTTGTCCTAAGAAAATGGCTACGGGTCTTTAAAATTAGAGATAGGTTATTGTAGAGAGGCTCATAAGACCCTATAGGTTGAAGCAATATATTCATATGTGCCACATATTCAAAGAAACAACCCATCAAAGTTTGATGATTTTTTAAACTTAGGGAACTTATGAGATAGTGCCACTAGAGTATGGCTCTAAATGTTTCGGCAAGTTGGGAAGCAAAACAAGGTCATACCTAGCATAAAATCACCTACCCAGATGTGTTGGTGCTAACAGTTTGTGCCCATAACAAACATAACAAAAACTATGCTACCTTACAACTTTTTGTAGCTTTTGCAACTTTTTAACACTTTTTGCAACTTTTGACAACTTTTGCAACTTATGCAATTCTTTGACACTTTTTGAAACTTTCACAACTTTTTGCAGATTTTGCAACTTTTTGACATTTTTTTTTATAAACCTACTAAACTTAATAGATATGTAATGAATCTAGGACCATCAATAATGAACTAAGGTCATTCTTAATGAACAAAAAGTTATTCCTAATGAATGTATAGCATGGACTAACAAATCTATACTATGTAATAGATGTGACTCTAAATGGTAAATGAATGCAATTAAATATGAGGATGAATGAAAATACAAAGACTAACAAGTCTATATTAAGCATTTATGTAATCATAGTTGTGCTCCATTTGTCTTAGGTGTCATGTTGCTTCTGCAAACTTGAGCATGATCATAGACTTAGTAGTTAGCCCAATTTTAAAATAACCAAAAAATTTAAATTTTATATTAAGCCCGTATTTTTCCCAAAATGTGTTCAGATTGGAGTTTCATCAGCCTAAAATGCTTCCATTTTTTCCGGATTTTTCTTATTATCACATTTTGGTCATCTCGACAAAATTTCATGGCAAAGGCATTGGTGGTTCATAAGCTATCAATATTTTTCTCCTGTTCCTTGGATTTCTAGTTACAAAATATGAAAGCACAAACACGTCAGTCCTTCTTGTAAAATTTAACACAAACAAGGCATGGGAGTAGTGTAACCATTATTTCTTAAAGAGAGGTTTTATGGGATGCAAAAATCAGTATCTGTCAGACTGTCACTATGGTGAAAGATAAGCAACCGCAATTGGTTAATAAAAGATGACATTTGTGCAAGTTTTAAAGCACCATCCGACTCGTATGGTGCATCTTCATTCATCTTTGACCCTATGATTTGAAAAAGAGCTCTCAGAGATGTGAATTATTTCCAACGTTTTATGTACAGGCTATATCATAATGGAATTTTGAAGTGACAAATAGATTTATATATCCATGGCAAAGAGAGGAACAAATATCGGCAAGATTTGTTAAAGTTTAAAAACTTTAAAATGGTTAGCGATGTGCTTTAAGGTACCAATAATGGTCTTCAATGAAGTTTTGCAAAGTTTCTTAAACCACCCATGAAATCATGGGCAAGTAGAGGGATTATCGAAACAACAAAATTGGGAGGCTTCATATTATTCAATTGGTAGACTTCATTCAATCGGTTTTTTTTTTAATTTGTGAAAATATAGTGAATTTTTTGTGGTTTTCGACCATAAAATATGTAGATCATGAAGAACAGGTGCTAAAAATTTTGCAAAAATCTGTTGTATTTCATATTTTTGAAATTTGGTCAATAGTACATTTTGTAAGGAGCTTAGCAGCGTCCCATATAAATTACTTGGGTCTCATAAAATATAATGATAGTTCAAGACAATATACAAAATAAATTTGTTGAAAAGGCATTACAAACTTTCAAGTAGAGTAACGAAATAGTTGCAGGCACCTTGCAAACTGAAGTGGGAATACATGTACGACACACTGGTTGTAGAAAATATGTGAAATCAACTTTGTGTACTTGAATCTTTAATATGACATGGCTAAGTTCTATGCAAATGTACCAAAGACAACAAAAATGTCAAATGTTTTTTTTTCAAATTCGCGAAAACATAGTTATTTTTTTGTGATTTTTTTGCAATTTTTTTGTGGTTTTTTTGCAATTTTTTTTATGTACTTGAATCTTTAATATGGCACGGCTAAGTTCTATACAAATGTACCAAAGACAACAAAAATGTCAAATGTGTATGGTTTGATGAGATTCTAAAATGACTTAAATATATCAATAAATGTTCCATGGTCAAGGTGCCCCTGCACCACGTAGTGCCAAGGAATTATTTAGAAAGTAATAGAGTCGGTCTTATGAATATGCAAAGCCATTCATTGTCCATGTTCCATCTTATGAGTGAGGGATTTTGAAAAGATGTGGCATCTATTTGATATGCATGGAGAATTCTTGGAAATGCCTTATACTAGTGTTGCTAATGACAATAAATGCGGTATGACATTTAATTTAAGGAAGATTAAGGATATAAAATCTCAAGTTGAAGGAAGATATAGATTCCCTTAAAGAGGTCAAAAGTAGTCAAACAGCAACAAGTGTCATTCAGTTTTTAAGAGGACTTGTCACTAAGGATACATGTTACAAAAGGTGGATATTTCATTGAAGAAAAAGGGGCAAATTTAAAGTTGGAATTGGAGTGGATTTTCTTTAAGACTGAGTTCTTGATGATTGTAAGAAGATACATTGTTGCCTCGACAAAGCCAATATCAAGATGTTACGGGTTTCATATTATCGTTTTGTAAAAGTAACTTATGTCACTTATTGTAATTGCAAGTTAGCTTTTAAGCTCTATAATTGTAAAAGTTAGGTAAATCCTAACTTGCCCTCAAAAAGATACCTTCCAAAAGTAATCACATGGGTAGCTACTAGAAGTTATCACTTAGAAAGTTATCCTAAGTGGTTACCCAAGGTAGTTATCCTAAGTGGTTATCCCGGGTAGTTATCCTAAGTAGTTAGTTAAAGTAGCCGCCTTAGGTAGTTATCCTAAGTTGTTAGAAAAAGTGGTTAGGTGGTTATGCTAAGTGGTTACAAGTTGGTTATCAAAGAGAGCCTATAAATACAAGGCTTATGTAATGTAAAGTGGGGGAGACTTTTTTGTCAAAGGGGAAACTATGGATAAATTTTCAAAGAGATTTTTGGCTTTACACTACGTACAAAAGAGTCTTTGAACTTGTATATTTTTAAAGAAATAATGAAGATTGCATTTAGTCGTATGTCTCGAATGTGTTCATCAATTGTTATTGCTTACTTTTTGTATGTTAAGTTGGTAATATCTTATGTAATGGAGGAATCCTATAGTCTTTCTAATCTATATAATTGATATGATAAAATGCATTCATTTCTTGGCATCTTGATGTCAATGTACTAGGATAGTGTATCTTTTCATATGTCAGGATCTTCTATCCATTGTTTTGTCATCATTGCATTTATGATTAAACCCCTTTGTAATCTTTCCGCATTATGAAATCCTTCTTGGTATTCATATTTTTATCATTGGGGTTTCTTTTGTTCATCTTGTTTCAGTTTTATGTTTTCTCCTTTATGTACTTTCAAGTTAATAGTACACAAAAATTCCAAATACCCTCATCGTACGAGGGATTTTCCCCTCTCAAATGCAGAGGATGATTGCAATTTGATCGTGATCAAATTTCAGTCTATCCAACTATTGGCGCAGTTGTCACTGCTCTTTGGGCGAACAAGGTCATTTTCAAAGAAGTTCTACAGTGACAAATTTGTTGACCAACAGTAGTTTATTCACCCATAGCCTTAGTATGTAATGTGTTTAATTGTGTGATGATAGTTTATAGAGAGAAAAGGAGGTAGAACATGATATTGTATTTGTAGGTATAAGATCTTACTCACATTTACAAGTTTCATGAATAATTAACCATACTGATTACATCTAAATAAACAAAATGTTAGGAAATCATATTGACGATGTGTTTATATGTTCAAATATGTCAGAGAAAAGGAGGTAGAACATGAACCTAAATATAATTGATTACTTGTCATTTGTAATTACACATCAATGTTATGATTAATAACAATGTAAAAAAAGTCATAACATTTGGCGAAGTTGCCCAAGGGAACCAAATTTAACACTTCAAATTTAGATGGAATACCAATTTTTTAATTTGTAAACTATCTATTGAAGTGCAATATCATTAATCCATAGCATGCTATTGTTCATAAAGTTTAACCACTCTAAATTGAATATGCATTCAAATTTTAAGTTTCAAAGTAGGAATACATTCACACAATAAACAAATTAGATTGAATATCAACTTTTATATATCAAATTATCTAGAATAATCAAGCGTACATGTACCTATACAAAAATGGTATATATAGTAGCTCAATAAAAAAAATTACAAAAATGTTGTGTATGTCATCTCGAGACCTATGTATGTAATAAAGATATCAAATGGCTACATGTACCAGTCCTTAAATGCCCACAATTGACACTATATGTATCTACCAAAGCCTATAGTTGTGTTGTATCGTCGAAAATGAGCCTCTTTTAAGCACTACAAGGCTCTGAATATGGTTGCACAACAATAACCAAACAACCAATTAGATTACTTATGCTAATAATAGTTTACAAATATCAAATTAATATTAAAATAACTATATTAAACTATAATATCTCTAAAATTCAATTGTTTATTACCTCAAGCCTTTTATTTTTGGTTGAAAGGCATTCTACAAAGGATGGTTCCCTATGATGTTTAGAGGTTCTACCATATCGATGAGGTAGAGGATCTGTGACATGATGAAATTGTGAAAAGGGCTATATTAGATAAAATAAAATCGATACATGTATGTGTGTGTGTGTGTGTGTGTGTGTGTGTGTGTATAATGTATATATATATACACACGCATATATACATAAATATACATACATACATACATATATATATATATATATACACACATGTAAGTATGTATCTATGTATATGTATATATATACATATATATGTGTGTGTATATGTATGTGTATATACATACATACATACATACACACCTATATATGTATGTGTATATATATATATATATATGTATACATACATATACACACATGTATACATATACATATATATGTATATATATATATATATGTATATATATATATATATATGTATATATATATATATATATGTATATATATATAGATACATACTTACATGTATATATATATGTATGTATGTTTATGTATATATGCGTGTGTGTGTATATATATATATGTATAAATATATCTATGCATATATAGATATAAAAATTTATATATACATATACATATACATATGCATATACATGTACATATACATATATATACACATGATCCTCTAATGGTTCTCTAGTTGTCCTAGGAGGGGTCATTTGTCGTGCAATATGTGTATCATCTTAAAATGGAAGCACCCATGATAAGATCTTCTATCCCTCTTTAATGGGATGTCTAGGGCCCTCTTGAATTCCTTCATAATGATTAGATGTCCCATTTTTCCTTTATGTTATTGTACCTCTATTTTCTGTCAATTTTTGCTTATGTTTTCCCTTTCCCCGAGACCCTGGGCACAAAATCCCATGGTGAAACCATTTGAGGGTGGGTCGAGGTCGGCCTATCCCCTAAGGATTAGGCCTAGCTCGGCATGGCCCTGAGGGTGAGGCTGAGGTCGGCCTCCCCCCGAGGTGGAAAGCCTCAAGATCCCTCACCCATTTTGGGGTTCCAAATTCTTTTCTCGCCTTGTACAATCGGCCCTTTTCAATTTCGGTCATGAAATTGGTAAAAAAGGAGGTCTACTCACTTCATTTTAAACAATAACAACAACAACAACAACAACAACAACCACAAGATCGACGACGACGATGACGATGACGAACATAAAAAATGACAAGGAGGTCCAAGTAATCCACAATTATAGATAATCAATTGAGAAAGAAGTTTCATGTTGTCACAAACATTCAAGTCATTCATTGGAGATCAAACATTCAAGAATACAAGTGTTCAAGCAATTGAAGGATTTTTCAAGGCATTCAAGATTTGTGTCATTCATGTATGTTTTCCTCTAGATCTAGCTTCTTTCTTCAATTAGGAGATAGTGGAGTTGGCCATCAAGGAGAGAGGATCCACATTCATACCTTCAAGGATCTACATATTTCTTCAAGGTGAATTACAAGCATACACATACATGAGGTTTTGATTTTCATTGATTTCCTTTCTAGTTTTTTGGTGTTGAGACAAGGCTATTGCATCAATATTATTGATTTCATTTCAAATGCAATTGCATATTTATTGATATGATATGCTTCATAGTTAGATATACTTCTACTATAGTTTAGCATTCTCTTTTATTATCTCATTTTTATGGTTAAGGTTAGTTCCTAAATTGGGGCTTGACCGAGGCAAGACCCTCTCCAAAAACAAAAACCCTTTTTCCCTCTTGCAGATTCAGGTTTACAAAGTTTTAGATCTGGATTTGGAGCCTTCGAAAATAGGTTACTATCACAGATCTAGATCTCAGGAGAACTTGCAGAGCAAGTGGATGTTGACCTCGGCCTAGTCCTAGGTTGATTTTCTACATGTCATCATCCTCCCTCCAGGTCGTCATAGCCCCTCTAGGTCAACTGAGTCTTGAGGGTCCTAGGTTTCTAGGTTTTGTAGATCTCATTTTTCTACTCCCGAACCCCAAATTATTCTAAATACTAATACAGTCTTCCAGCAGGTCTTCAGGTTTGTATTTTCAAGGTAAGTTAACTTCTTTTATTGTTTTGATCACTTTCTTTTCGTATGTTTCCTTTGCATACTAGTTTGAATCCCCTCTTATAGGGGAAGGAATAATTTAATCCACTCAATTTGTCCCTTTGTGAAGGTTACGCATTAGCACTTCCTTTTGTGTTAATCAAGCCTCCTTTGGTGGTGGAAACTTGGTATTCTTCCTTCTGGTGTTATGGTGTGTTCCAATTTCCCCCTAGATATTTTGGTGAGCCTGATGTGAAGCCGATTGTGGGTACACATTTTAGTGAGCCCGACGTATTATACTTCCTTCTCTTTGGTGTTAGACTGTAAACATGAAGATCTCTAAGATATTATGGTGTGTGGATATCTTTCTTATCATTCTTCTCCTTGCATCTCTTTTTAGCACTTATGAGGTATATGAGAGTCTCTTTCATTTTACAATGTTCATGTCTCTTCATTCTTTCCTTTCTTATGCTATTATGAGGTTAACAAAAACAAGCCTTCCTACTTTCAAGACTATTATAAAAGTTTCATGGGGTTGGCTTATCACTATTTAGGATCATATAAGAACATAGGTTGATGATTCTAACCTTCCTAATCCGAATCCTATCCCTAACAATCCAACACCTTCCATTACCCCTCCTAATACTCAACTGGAGGTGGCTAAGAGAGTCTATGTTCAACTTGTGGCAGCTCGTAAAGAAAAATTTCAACTTATGTAGAAAGATGTTCTTCATATATTTTTATGTCCTTTCCATTATAATAATTTTAATATGCATGTTGACTGTGAGGAATTTTGTTTGTTTATAAGTGATTGGGCGGATAGAGGAAGTATCCCTTATACACCTGAGGTTTTACAACTTCTTCATGGTTTTACTTAGTCTCTTTCTTCCCTATTGGGAATGCTCCCCGTTATGTGGCATAATGAGAAATAGAGAGCGACCTAGTAGGTCTATTTTCCTTGTCCCTTAGCTGGGGGAAAGGTTTTTTTATGTTTTTCTTCTTTGGGATCTATTTCTCCCTTTCAATGTATGAGTTCCTTTTAGATATCTTTCTAACTATAATTTATGTCAGATAGAAAGAGTATATCTTGTATAAGAAACCACTTCATGGAGTGGGTTAATTTTTCATCCCCTTCCTTCTTTTTATAGCTTTCTATCATGTGATATTGTTGTTAAAAATAGTTGTTTTATATTTCATGTTTATCTCTTGTTCTCTTCTTTCCTTAATGTTTTGTACTTTACATGTGATATATTTTCAAGTCTATATGTTATTGTCTCTTTTGTTACAACTTATTCAAGTGGATTAGTATATCTCTTGAAAAGTGTTTATCATTTGTGATTTTTCTTTCCTTTACCCTTGGGGGGCAAGGTTGCTTTCTCTCTCCTCGTCTAAGGATCTACTTTCCTTAGTACAGTGGCACTTTTTTTATCATGTGGCATTCTTTTCTTATAAGGAATTGTTGTGTTGACTAGGATTTTCTCTTATACAAGGGGTGTATGTCCTAAGTCATCACCTCTTCTTTATTTGCAAAACTATGTTCATAATAAACATTTTCCCTTTGTGATTTAAAGTTTGTCATCCTTCACCAAAAATTTATATTTCACCTGGCAACAGGGGGATAAATAGCTGATTTTTGTCTCAGAGATGTTATCTTTGTTCAAGCGCTCCTCTTGAAGTTAGATGTCTTGTAGGAAATATTTATCCCTTTCAAGGATCCTCTTCTTATAAGCGATATATCCTTTCATGATTATCTATGTTCTTATCTTGTAAGGGTCAACGCTCTTCGTTAAGAATATGGCATACATTGTTTCTTTAAGAGGGTACCCTTGATTATCTCCTTTTGATGGAAGCGAGTATCCTTGATTCGCTTCATTATAATGTCTACTATGTAGACAACATAAGGAGGGGGCATACACATGGCCTCTCTTGTACTATATTTATTCAATTTGTTTTTAACCTTTTTTTTTTGCAGCATGCTAAATCCCAAATAGGGTATAAGTGACACTTCTCCATCCCTGGGATACGCATTTATAGACACAAATACACACCATGGTGATAAGATGAAATTGATTCGTGGGGTAAAAAAGCCACCAGAAGGTGAAAATTTTTATATGATTGACTATCAAGTATACACACATGTTAGAATGTTCAATCCTATCCTTTTATGGTTCACAATAAGATACACACATCTTACTAGGCAAAGTAATCACGTCTCTTTCTCCCTTTCTCTTTTGCTTTCATGCTAGTAGGATTATATCATGGATTTTATATCATCTATGATGTTGCCTTTGTCTTTTCTATGTGATCATTTATTCTCTTTCAATAGCCTTCCAGAGATGACATTAGTGGATGAGGCATTTCTGATTGAGGTCTCTTTCACTAGTTGATTTGGAGTTTGTTTTAGTTCTAACCCCTTTTTATTTGTGCCTTTATTTTTTTGCTTCTTTGTTTTGTTTTCATTCCCTTGTGTATGGGTGTGGAGTTAGGATCCTTTGTTTGGTTTCTTATGTCCTTATATCTAGTGATGTTCTATCTCTTTGCAATTCATCAGATTTTCTCTTCTTCTCTCTCTTCATTTATCGTGAGTATGTCTTGCCTCATACTATCGCTAAAGTGGGGGCTAAATGTATCGTCTTAAAATTGAAGAACCCATACTAAGACATTTTATCCATCCTTAATGGGATTTCCTAGGCCTTCTTAAATGCCTTCATATTGATTGGGTGTCCCCTTTTTCCCTTATGTTATGTGTGCCACTATTTTATGTATGTTTCCACTTACGTTTTCCCTTTCCCGGAGACCCCGCGCACAAAATACCATGGTGAAACCATCTAATGGTAGATCAAGGTTAGAATGGACCCTAGGGTGAGGCCGAGGTAAACCTCCACAAAGGTGGAAAGGCTCAGGATCCCGAGACCATTTTGGGGTTCCAAATTCTTTCCTTCCTTGTGTAGTCGACTCTTTTCAATTTCAGTCGCGAAATTGGTATAAAAGGAGGCCTACTCACTTCATTTTAAACAATGAGGATGAAAACAAAATTACAAGGAGGTCCATGTAATCCACAATTATAGATAATCAATTGATCAATAAATTTCATGTTCTTACCAACATTCAAGGCATTCCTTGTGTAGTCGACTCTTTTCAATTTCAGTCGCGAAATTGGTATAAAAGGAGGCCTACTCACTTCATTTTAAACAACGAGGATGAAAATAAAATTACAAGGAGGTCCATGTAATCCAAAATTATAGATAATCAATTGAGCAATAAATTTCATGTTCTTACCAACATTCAAGGCATTCATTGAAGATCAAGCATTCAAGCATATAAGTGTTCAAGAAATTGAAGTAGTTTTTCAAGGCATTCAATATTTGTGTCATTCGTGTATTCTTTCCTCTAGATCTATATTCTTTCTTCAAGGAGATAGTGGAGTTGGCCATCAAGGAGGGAGGATCCACTTTCATACCTTCAAGGATCTACATCTTTCTTCAAGGTGAATTACAAGCATACACATACATGAGGTTTTGATTTGCATTGATTTCCTTTTTTAGGTTTTTGGTGCTGATTCAAGGCTATTGCATCAATCTAATTGATTTCATTTCAAATACAATTGCATGTTTATTTATATGATATGCTTCATAGTTAGATCTGCTTCTACTACATGTTAGCATTATCTTTTATTGTCTCAATTTTAAGGTTAAGGTTAATTCCTAAATCGGGGCTTGACCGAGGCAAGCCCCTCTCTAACAAAAAAAACCTTTTTTCCCTCTTGCAGATTCAGAAACAGGTTACTGTCACAGATCCAGATCTTGGGAGAGCTCGCAGACTAGGTGGATTCCGACCTCGGCCTAGTCCTGGGTGGATTTTCTACATGTCAACATCCCCCTCTAGGTTGTCATAGCCCCTCTAGGTCGACATAGTCACAAGGGTCCTAGGTTTTTGAGTTTTGCAGATCTTATTTTTTTTCTCCCAAACCCTGAATTATTCCAGATTCTGACACAGTCTTCCAGTAGGTCTTCGGGTCTCTATTTTCAAGGTAAGTTAACTTTATTTCTTGTTTTCATAATAATTACTGATAGTTGGTTCTTCCTTCTCTGTAAAAAGGGATTACTGATACCACATATAGTCCTTTGGGCGACGAGGTCCAGAGAGGCTACCAAGACAAATTCCAAGGGTTAGATGTATGTGATGACACTTCCCTATATGTTTCCTAGGTTCCTACATTGCATTTGGTATACCTGATTTGTGTCTTGATCATTTATACTTTATTTAAGCTTATAACTATTTATTACAATTTTGTATGTGTACCATTTGCATTAGTCTTGCTTGTTTGGTTGTTTCTTTAGTGAATCTTGGTGTTATCTCCTCAGCACGCTGGGACTGGACCTCTGGGTTCCATGCGGTCGGGTGGTAGTAATTCTATTACCATTAAGATCCAACATTTGTGACTTTGTGCTTGGATGATCCTTGATGCTTCTTTTATCTTCTTGTCCATTGCTTGGAGACTTTCTTATTGTCATCGTGAGATGATATCATGTAATTTATGATGTATTGATTTGAGACATTTATTCAGGAGATGTATATGTACTTGTATTGTATTTGTGACTTGATTCATTATTCTTATTATTGCGATGTGAGCAGTGGAAGTTGCATTATCTTGTGTACTATGATGTATCAATTGTACTCTATAGGTTGTATCTTTTATTACATTGATGTAATGAATGTATCTTATTATTCATTAGAAATTAAAATGTTAGTGTACTTTATGATTCGTGTTCTTTTCATTATGATTCAGTAATGGATTAGAAATATTTCAATTTGGGTTTTAAAATGAACGTAAGATATGTCATGTGATTATGTTATGGTTGTACTTAGTAGATTAGTTAACATTTACGTAATTCTACGTCATGGAATCTTTGAGACTTGTAATCTGTAAATGAGTTACATTTATGAGCATGAATTGTATTATGTTATATTGCTTCCACGTTGTTATTAATTATTGACTGTAAACTCTTAAGAAAAAAATTATTCGGTAAACTTAGTAACATGTTTTAGGTTAAGTTCTCATGGGTTCTAGGGTGGGGCGTTACACTTAGGATAAATTATCTCTCACAAAGGAATTGAATTAGATGTCGTGAAAGTGAAAGGCTATACTTGAGATGTCGCATCCTAAGAATATTAGTCAATTATGGTCTCTAAAAGGAAAGTTAAATTCAATCCACATATTCATAGCACAATTAGTAGACAAATGTCATCCTTTTACACATCTATTGCATAAGAACGTACCTTCCAAGTGGGATGATAGATCTGAACAATCTTTTCAACAAATAAAGAATTACCTAATGTCACCACTAGTTTTGATGCCTCCTATAGATGAAAAACCTTTTATCCTTTACATATTAGTCACAAATTAAGTATTACGATCATTGTTAGCACAATATGACTTAGAAGGAAAAGAAAGAATGATATACTACATAATTCATGCCCTAGTGGGATATGATCTTAAATATACTCCTATTGAACGCATGTGTCTTGTTGTAGTATTTTCATCACAAAAATTGTATCATTACATGCTTTCTCATCTGACAAAGCTTATTGCAAAAATAGATCATCTCAAGTACTTGTTAAACAAAGTAGATATTACATGACGACTAGCTAAATGGGTCATGATACTTAGTGAGTTTGGTATTGAATATGTAGAACAAAAATAAATCAAAGGACAAGCTATTGCAGGTCAACTTGTGGATGCACCATTAATTGATGATCATCCTCTCGTGACAGATTTTCTTAGTGAAATGATCTTTCACCGTGGAGCCTAGAAAACCATGGACTTTGTACTTTGACAGTTCCTTCACACGGAGTGGTTTCGGTGTCGGTATTATTTTTTCATACCTCAAGTGGGTTGCATCCTAAATCATATAAGTTGTGTTTCTATTTTCAACATAGAATTAATGAAGTTCTTAGTGTTAGTCTTCATATGGTAGTTGAATGGAAGATCTTAGAGCTACAAATTTTTGGTGATTCCCAATTAGTTCTTATACAAGTTAACAATTATTAAAAAACAAAAGATTTCAAGCTAATGCCTTACAAGAGGATGGTTGATGGTTTCAAAGCATACTTCACAACAATAACTTTTGAGAAAATCCCTAGAGACCGTAACAAAGCTGCAAATGTCATGGCTACCATAGCCTCTCTTGTTGATATGTCATAGAACGTTGCACATTGTGAGTTCTTGGTAGATCCTATCTTAGTACCCGCTTACGAGGTTCCTCAATTTGAGCTTGTATTTCATATCATCGGTCCTGACTCCCCATGGTATGGAAATATTTATACCTATATACGTAACAATACCTTACAACTTAATCTTTCCAATAACACCCATCGAACCTTTATATGTTGATCCTCACACTGTGTTATCATTGTCAATTCCCTATACCAAAGAAATCTCAATGCTACTCTCCTTAGATGTCTTGATTGTGACAAAGTCTTACTACCTTACGAGAGGTAAACAGGGTTATATATGGGGCACATTCTATCCATCCTAACTTAGCTAAGAAACTCATGCAAACTAGCTACTATTGGTCAACTATGGAGAAATACGCATACCATTTTGTCAAGAAATAAAAGTAATGTAAAATTTATGTAGACCTAATACATGCATCAATATAAGAGTTATAATTGATTGTTACACCGTGGTCTTTTTTTCAATGGGAACTCGACCATGTGGGTAAGATTCATCCACCTTCCAATGGACATAAATTCATCATAAAAACCACTGAGTACTTTATGAAGTGGATTGAAGCTATTCCCCTTACATTTGTTATCAGTAAATAGATCGATACATTTATTCTAAATTACATTATTTATCGATATGGTTTTCCCCTTTCCATCGTCATGGATAATGGACATCCTTTCAAATACTAAGATGTCCATGAAATTGTGATAAATTCCATATCCAACATCATTATTACGCACCTTAATATCCCCAAGGTAATGGTCACAAAAAAGTCTCTAACAAAACTATATTGAAAATCATTAAGAAGACACTTAATGACATTAACCATGACTAGCATATCAACCTCAACCATGTCATGTGTGCATATCGCACTAGTATCCACACTCTCATGGGTGTCAATCCATATTCCCTCGTCTATGGATCTGAATCTATTTTACCTATCGAGGTCAAGTTTTCCTCCTTATAGTCTCCTTAAACAATCTAATCAATGATGAAGACTATAGAGTCTCTCACCTGCAAGAGTTAGGATCATTGGATGAACAATGACAAAATTATTTTAATCATTTCCAAGCTTACCAACAACGTATATGTCAAAGCAACAATTGAAACATATATGTCAAAGCAACAATTAAAAAGTAAAATCAAAGACCTTGTCCTTAAAGATAACCCACAAAATCAGTAAGATAGAGAAAAGAAGGGCAAGTTTGAACATAACTGGCTTGGTCCCTACATTATCATTGCAGCATATGGATCAAGGGCATATCAATTGGCTCTCCCCGAACGTGAACCACTAGAATATCCTATTAATAGCTTGCACCTTCAAAAGCTCTACACCTAAGCATTTTTAGAATAACCCCTTAGTAGTTTAAAAAAATCAAAAAATCATTCAAAATAAAATTAGAAAATAATAAAGAGAAATAATATGTTCTATGGTGAAAACCACTTCTTGTGATGCCTTGGATAAGTACCATGGTGAAAACTGGGTAACTAGCACTGTGTGTGGGAACTTTGCTCCTCCTTCCTTCAAAATTCTACTTTGATCTACCCAATCTCACATCCACCCATCCTTACATATCGTAATAACATTTCTTCCCCACCATGGTCGGTCATTTCTTTACAATCAATAATCTCACGCTTCGTTTAAAATTTGTTTTAAAAAATCATAAAATGTTTCAAAAATCCAAAAATGCATCAAATAAGTGGATTTAAAGACATTAACACTTAAACAAACACAATCAAATTGTTACACAAAATATTAAACTTAACATATCAAGAATCAACATACAACCTATCAAGCTAGTGTACAACATAATTGATCAATTTCCTAATCAACATTAGCAATTTTTATCAACTATCATTTGTCTTATACGGGATGAATCCTTCCTGAAACTAGACACCATCATGATCTATCACTTGTCTTATATAGGTAGAATCCTTCTTAAAACTGTACACCATGAGCATTATTAGCCTATCAAGAATACTCAACTCTGGAAATAGATCCACATGGTTGTTGACTTGTTTGGTCCATTAAGTCTTATCTTTTGTGATGTGCTTTGTATACTACTCGAGGATTTATTTGACTAGAGGAGAGATGTTGGGGCATGATGACTTGATTGTTGTTTGTGGACTATTCTTTAGTAACATGATGACTCGTCTTAGGACATGATTTCCTTTAAGATCATCGAGGACATATGAGTATAGTATGAATAGGAGCATTCCTTACTGTCTAATGTATCTCCCATCCTTGCAAATGGTTATTGAGTTATCCTGATGTTATTATACCTCGAAGTTTGTATATATTTTCCATAATAAGCTCAATGATGACATGGCACTATAAGAAGCACAAGTTTTTATGATTTTCTTCTATCCATTCATCACCTTCCCATTCTTCCTCTCTTTTCCATTAACACTTCTATGGCTAATAAATTTTTCAACTCCTTATTCTTCGTCTTTCCTTTTGAGAGCACACATGTGTTCTCCTAACCCACATGTCATCTCGAGGAGACATCATCCTACTAACCTTTCATCCTTCCTTTTACCCTTCCCTATCTCTCCTATGACTAGGGCATCATGCTTCTAGTCTTTATCCTTTTCTTTTTTGAAACAACATGATAAACTACATTGTCTCAAAGAAAGGCAAAATGTAGACACCTAAAATTGTCCTTAATTAAATAAATATTTTATTTATTTAATTATTTTACCATAATTCCTCTATTTATTAAATAAATATTTGTTATTTATTTAATTATTTCATTAGCATTTTCCTCTATTATTTAAATAAATATTTTGATATATTTATTTAATTCATTAGTTTGTTTCTATCTCGAGAGTGTGTGTGTGTGTGTGTGTGTGTGTGTGTGTGTGTGTGTGTGTGTGTGTGTGTGTGTGTGTGTGTGTGTGTGTGTGTGTGTGTGTGTGTATATTCACACACACGCACTTATGTGTGTGTGTGTGTGTGTGTGATCCCACTACCTTTTTCTACTATTAATTAAATGAATACTTTTATTTATTTATTATCTTTTTCCTCTCGTGTCTCCTAACAAGTATAAATCCAATGCAACTTTTGATGTATTATCAAAAGTCAACCAACTCTTACCTACCACTTAATCTCATCCCTTCATTCAAATTAACCTCTTAATCTTATTAACCCTTACCCTACCATTTTATCTCAGCCATTCATGTTTTAACCTCTTAATCTCCACCATTGATTTTCATGAGGACTTCTATAAAGGAATAATTTTCCTCCTCATTTGAGCCTAGTACAATATCTGTAGAACTATTGCTTACTTGTGCTCTTACTATTATATTATTATACCATTAACTTTGCATCAACATCAATAAACCCCACTCCATTCCTTCAATGTCATCTTGTGCATGTGCTAAATACCTAAGAGAAAATATCATTTCATGCAATATCCTTGAAGGATAAGAAAATAATGGAGTCAATTATTTTGTGAATGTGATTGTATAATATAATTTATTTCATGTTTTGCATTCGTAAGGAAGAGCTTTATTGATGTTTTATTGAATTAGTTTGTAGATATTAGACTAGTGGTTGGGTTAATTAGGTTTACAAATAGCTTTCCAATTTTCAACATAATCAACTTGTTTTTGTCATGTAAAGTCATTTCTAGAACCCACGTGGCCACTCATGTCATTCTTGTGAGTTACAAGGAAAATCAACAAAAAATGGTGGGCTTGTAAGACTTTAAAGATTAGGAGGAACTTGTCCCAAAAAATTGTAGTTGAAGATGTTAAATAATAGACATAAAAGGTGACTAGTTCTTTAAACCTCTAGGGATAATTAGAGGAAGGAAGTTTGAATGAGGAATTCCAAAGGTTTGAACTATGAAGAAATATCAAGGATCGAGGTTCAAACTCAAAAGGAAGAATTTTTGGAAGATGGGGGAACTCACAAGGCCTAATAGAGTAAACGGAAATGAATTTAGGCATGATGGAGTAATGGGGTAGGAAGTCTTACATATTGAGAGGAATAAAGGGAAGTGAGGAAGCACACTTGAGAAGGAAACATCAACAACTCTAACATTTAGCACAAACTTGAATATTTTCAACTAGCGACTCATACACTTACACATTCTTTGGAAATTTGGCACTTGTAACATAATATAGGCACATGGGGATAACGTAGAATGAAAACCATGCAATTTTGACTAAGAGAGACTCATGTAAGACCTTTCAAATTGGTTGTAAATGGGGGCCAAACATAGTAAAAATACACAAAAGTAAAGGGAACTCAAGCAAAATATGGGAGGGGAAATTAAGTCCCAATAGGAAAAAGTGGAGCACACTCCTCCATTCTTGGAAATGGAGAGCCCATGTAAGCTCACATGGAGGATATGGGTTACATTTAATTTTTGTAAAAGAGTCGTTTGCTTGGGTGAATAGTGTTTCATGTATCTCTATCCTATTGAATGGATGGAAGTGATGTAACACTCCCTTTAAATATCCTACATTGGCTTTGAAGGGACTGAAACATTTTTCTTGTGAATTTAGAGAGAGCTTGAGAGCTTTTAAAGACTAGTTTTATTCTCATGATTTATTCTTTGAATGTGTACTTTTTAAAGAAAAATAATGTTTGATTCTTGCTAGTGCTAGAAGAAGAATTAATTTTGGTTTTGAATATTTTCTGAAGGATTGTAGCTTTAAATGTTGATTCTTGCTAGTGCTAGAAGAATGGAGTATTATCTTTTCTAAATTTGGAGGAAAGAGATGTGTGTTGGTTGAATTTGTGGAAATGGTTATTGATCATCAGTGAAGTTTGTGTTGTTTTGCTTTGTAGAAATTATTTTTGAGATTTAGAGTCTTTTTGGCTTCCCCATTGTAGAGAACCAAATAATTGGTGCTATGTGTAAATTTATTCTTCCTTGAGAGCATTTTTATGGGTTTATCAAATGCTTGTGAGTGAATGATTATATGTTTATGAATTCCTTGTTAGCCCTTTTATATTGGGGGTTAGTGTGCTGGTTGAATTTGTGGAAATGGTTATTGATCATCGGTGAAGTTTGTGTTGTTTTGCTTTGTAGAAATGATTCTTGAGATTTAGAGTCTTTTTGGCTTCCCCATTGTACAAAACCAAATAATTGGTGCTATGTGTAAATATATTCTTCCTTGAGAGCATTTTTATGTGTTTATCAAATGCTTGTGAGTGAATTATTATATGTTTATGAATTCCTTGTTAGCCCTTTTATATTGGGGGTTAGTGTGCTATGTGTCACCATATGGTTAGGAGACAAGCTTCTCCTATTGGCAATGTTCTTTTAGAACTTGGAGATTTGATGCTTATTTTGGAATTGTTGCATTGTTCTTGGTGGAGCTTTGTTTAAGAGATGTGTGTTGGTTGAATTTGTGGAAATGGTTATTGATCATCGGTGAAGTTTGTGTTGTTTTGTTTTGTAGAAATGATTTTTGAGATTTAGAGTCTTTTTGGCTTCCCCATTGTAGAGAACCAAATAATTGGTGCTATGTGTAATTCTATTCTTCCTTGAGAGCATTTTTATGTGTTAATCAAATGCTTGTGAGTGAATGATTATATGTTTATGAATTCCTTGTTAGCCCTTTTATATTGGGGGTTAGTGTGCTATGTGTCACCATATGGTTAGGAGACAAGCTTCTCCTATTGGCAATGTTCTTTTAGAACTTGGAGATTTAATGCTTATTTTGGAATTGTTGCATTGTTCTTGGTGGAGCTTTGTTTAATTCGTCTTTATGTGTTCAAAGACATATGAAGGAATTGTAAAGTTATATTGAGTTCAAAAGGAAGGAATATTTGAGATCCCTTTCTTTGTTTATCGATATTTACTAAAATTTGGAAAGAGACATTTAGTGTTATTTTTTATTATAAAACTCTAATTGATAGTTTCACTTCAAATAGTTGGTTTGTGGAATTATGATGAACCCAACATGTTGTTGGGTGAAGTACAAAAACTGGAACCTATAGCATGAATATTTTGTAATGTGAAGTAAAAAATAGGTTTTGTAAATAAGTAAAAATGATTCTTTTAAATTTTGAATTTGAGTTCAAATTGAAGGAAGATTTGAATCTTCCTCCTTGCATTTGCATGTTGCGAAAACTTGGATGCAAAATCTATATTTTTCTATATTTTAACTCACTTTTGTTGAATTATGGTAGAGTCCACTGCAACACAATCACTACTCTATCAATACAGTAGCAACTCTGTGTGAATTAATGCCTTAAAATGTTCCCTAGAGCTAAGTCAAACCTTATTTGTGATAGAATATTGTAATTTTGTATATTTATGACATTTCTTGTATTGTATGCTAATGTATGAGTTAACTTGTAATAGAAAGATCTACACTTAACATAGTCAATTTCTCAACGTCTCAGTGTGAAAGATATCTAGTACCTTCAATTTTTTAAGTCCATGAGGTAAAATGTATGAATGAATCTCTATTTAATTGCTTAATGTGTTCTTGAAAGGATCATTCATGTAATTTGTTAATAGAGTAAGAGCAATCAATTCCTTCTTAATGAGTCTACTAATGTTTAAGAAAAAACAATATGTAAGACGTAATCCATTGCAATGTGCTTATTACTCCATCTCTTTATTGGAATATATAATCTTGCCAATGAAAAAAAAAACCAGTTGATTCATAAAGACATTCAAATCAAACTTTCCTTCTTATTGAAGATTTTTGAGAATACAATAATAAAAAATGTATCGTGACTTGTAAGTCATCTTCTTATGCTCAATGTCCTCACTCACCTAAAAAAGCTTATACCTAATAAATGATTGTAAACTATCCAATTTGTTAGGATAAAATAGTTGACAGGTAGAGTAAATATGTATGCTTATTCCTCCTTTCTTTATCTTAATTTCTTATTTGAAAGGTTCAAGTTAAAAAAAATAAAACTTACCAAATATTTGACATTCTCATATTTTGGAAGGTTAATTTCGATGACTAATTGTATGTTAAATATTAGATTGGATAATATGCATAAATACAAATTTAATTATTAGTCTTAATTAAATGTTTATACACACTTCATCGTAGTTAGCTTGGGAGGGCATCACCCTTCACATCCTCATCTAAAATCCTTTGATTATGGGTCATCCGGGGACACTGTTTCAGGGGCCAAGCATGTTGACAAACTAACCTTGAGATTAGCTTTCTTCTACAATGTAAAGTGTGCCATGGGAATGTGCACGCCACCCATCACCTAATCTTATTTTATTCATCTCCTTTCTTGTGGTTTTGTCAGCTCATTTGTTCCATAGAATGTAAAATCAAGTGGAATCACACATGGTGTGAACACTATTGTGTGTAATGTGCTGTCAATTTTGCAATAAATGATTGTTTTTTTTTTAAACGTTAGGTGTGTTTCTAGTAAGTTTGTCATAGTAATTATGGAGATTACAAAAGACTATTGTATGAACATTGATTATAATGCACAAAAAGTTCTATGGTGTTGAGTTCAATTCTACAGTATAGGGAAAAAAATCTAATAGCACATATCAACGCTTTTAGTGATGCATAATACATTTTCTATTGAGAATTTCATATGTTTCTTCATGTTGTATCATATTTAAACCACTTTTATATTTTGTTACAAGTAAAATTCCATTAAAATATGCATAGCTTGCATTGATCCTTTACACCTAAACATCTGCTACTTGTATAGAGTTCCGGTGAAAATAAATTTTATTGATGAGATTCTTGTTTGAGCTTTTGCTGTTTGGGTTTCCAAGTCGATCCATATAAAAGATAACACAAGAAAGTGATGGTTATCAAATCTTGTCATTTTTGTTATTTCTTAGTCCAAATGTTCGATATACTCCGGAGCATAGACACTGTTTTAACATACAAAACCACTTTTTTCAAATAGTTTTTGAGAAATTTATTGTTTTATGTCTATTGAGGTTTTTACATTGCTCTACAGAGTAGAATGATGCAAGGTTTGAAGGCTTGTCACGTTGTCCGAAATAACTGAAGCCACAAATTAGTAAATTACCCAATATTACAGCCACTATAGATAATTATATCATGTCTGGGTACATATCACAACCAGTATAGAAAAGGTGATTGCTTATCTTCAAGCCTCCCATAAATAGTAAAAATAGATAAACATTGAAAAGCTTCAACGATTTAATCTTACAGCACATAGAATGTAAACACTAATTCTGAGAGAGGTACTTTAAAGGGTTTTATCCATGCAAACAAAAGAATAAATATTAAAATATTTTCGAATTCAATAAGAACACACAAAATATCAAATTATCAATCTATCCTTAATTCGGCGAACCATGGGAAAATATCCTTGCAAGTATTGACTGCCAGAAATCCCTCAAAATGGCCATTTGCACCAGAAAGAACCCATCTCTATTACTCCAGTCAGCAATCTCCTTACTTAGAGCAAGATAAACAAAAGGCAGTTTCAAAACACTAATGTCAAAGCCCAGAAGATAATCAAAGATAGATATTTATTATTAAGACAAGAACCGTGTTAAATTATAAAATACTAAGGATCCCTTGTCCAGTTTGTAAAACATAGTTTGTTTAAAATGTGCCTTATGCACAATACATATATAAATAACGAGATCATACTTGGTCCGATCAACGGATAATTGCCTCCTGATGTTTTGACAAACTTCTAAGCCGAACATATCATTAGAACCCTAATGAAGTCTCCTTAGAAGTAGGCCTAGAAAAACTTCGATCATTATAATTATTCAACAGGACATGATTCTGGTCTGCTGCCGAAGATCTGCATCATGTAACACAAATATTATTTTTTTTTTCGGAAAAACACATCACTTGAATTAAAGACACTAAATCTATTAAAAAATTATCACCCGCTAAACTGGCCACATCCATTATATAACTTAAGATTTGTGCCCTTTGCACTGGATTTTTATTTAATTGCTTTGATTCTAATTTCCACCATTCAAAAGTGGCACTAAATAGATCAGCTATAGGCAACCTAACTTCGCTAAGAAAGAAAAGAATTTGGGTAAGGGATTTTGATTTGGTGAAATACAGATTGCCTTTTTCTAAAGAATCATTCATAGTAACCATTTTCATCGACTTCCTGAAATGCATCATCTTCTTACTTGGAAAAACCAGTTAATTGATAAGTTGTTGAAATTAAAGTGGAATGCATAGCTTGCACCATTGTATGTTTATCATAGCAAACAATCAGGTTTCAGTGAAAATGAACATGAAATCTATAAGTTTCTACATGTGCCTAGTAACTTACCAATCTACAAATAGCAAAATACAACTGATTGATGTTCTGCTTGTCACTTACCTTCTAACCAGTATTCTGCATACCAGCTGCTATGCCCTTCATTGTCAGAATCAAAGTGTCCTCCAGTCCTGGTGCATACTCACTTGTTGGATTCAATTTGACCAATTCATCTGCTGGTTTGGTTGAACTTTCCTTTGATAAATGAGGCCTCTGTTGACAATGGAAGTTGGGATCTCTTATTCTTTTCAAAGTATAGGCCTGACAAACATTCAGTGTCGTGATGTATGAGTCACGAAGTCTGAGCCTTTGTTTCAAGTATGGATCACCTTCAAGAAGGTCTCTGTGTCCAGCAACCTGCATAAAACAAAAGCAGTTTTATTGATAATATTTTATGTCTGTATAATCTTGGTGCCAATTTAATTTTTGCCTTCTTATAGGTTTACCATTTGCATAAGGAAAAGTGAGCAATTTACCTTGAGGAGGAGGTCCTTGGTTTCTAGATAGATAGCTCTTAATTTTTCACCAAAGCTCCACAAATCTTCAGAAACCAGTAATTTGTCATACAAAGAAGTAATACCTGGATCACCCTTTGCAAAAACCATTTCAACTAAGTCAATTGTAACCCGAAAGAAGGGCCATTCATTGTACATCTCACGTAGAGTATTGAGATTTTTTTTATCCTTCTCTAAAACATGCTTGAATGCTGCACCAAATCCTAGCCACACAGGAAGATGAAACCGAGTTTGTGTCCAAGCAAATATCCATGGGATGGCACGGAGTGACTCGATGCCTCCACTTGGCTTCCTCTTTGAGGGGCGACTTCCAATGTTCATTCGACCATACTCTGTTTCTGGAGTTGCCTGGCCAAAAAACTCAGGAAATTTAGTACATGAAAGACTCGAATATCCTAAGGCAATGATCTATCTATTCATAGAAAATACAAAGAAGAAAAATGAAAATAATTTAAATATTGGTACTCACAGAACGAAAATATTCAACAAATCTGCTCTCCTTGAAAACAATTGATCTGTACTCCTCAGTAGCAATAATGGCCATTTCATCCATCAATTTACGCCACTCAAGTTTTGGAGAAACTGGAGGATGCATTCCATGTTCCAGTGTGGCAGCAGTAAACCGCTGTAGAGTTCTGAAACACAAGTGTTCCTCTCCAAATGACTGTTCAATGACTTCTCCTTGGACAGTGACCCTCAAGGAGCCATGGATTGTATCGGGGGGCTGAGACAATATAGCCAGATGGGTTGGACCACCTCCTCTTCCTACAGTTCCTCCACGACCATGGAACATTGTCAACTTCACACCAAATTCTTTAGCCACCTTTATAAGGTCCTCCTGAGCCTTGTACAATTGCCAAGCAGCAGACAACCGACCAGCATCCTTACCAGAATCAGAATAGCCTATCATAACCTCTTGCTTTCCATCAATTCTATTTCTGTACCAGTTAATTGAAAACAACCTAGCTAATGCAGCTGGAGCAGCATCTAGATCTGCCAGCTTTTCAAATAATGGTACAACACGTAAGGGTTTTCTTACACGGCATTCCCTTTGCAATAACTCCACTACTAAAACATCAGATGCTGCAGTTGCCATTGAAATGATATAAGCTCCAAAGTTGTCAGGTGGAAGTTCAGAAATCACATGAAATGTGTCTAGGACATCACGAATCTCATCTGTCTTTGGAAGGTCGGGCCCAAACAAAGGTCGTTTGCCTTGCAGTTCTAACAAGAGCCACTCTTGTCGTTTTTCCTCAGACCATTCTTTGTATGATCCAATACCCAAGTGTTTTGTAATTGCATCCATAACATCAGTGTGTCTCTCAGATTCCTGTCTGATATCCAACCTTACAAATGACAAACCAAATGTTGAAACTTGGCGCATAAAGTCAAGGAGACTGCCATCTGCAATTGGCTGATCCCCAGTAGAGCATAATGATCTGTAGCAAAGTTCAAGTGGCTCCAAAAACTGGAACCAGAGCAAGACAAAACATCAGAAAATCCATTAACTCATCCAGTAAACATAAAAAAAATATAACATTGGAATCTAATTCCTGTGCTGTATTTTTTACCTGGTCAATACTTGTGAAGGTTGCTTCCTCTGGAATGTCAGAGACTCCACTAGCCAGTATATGGCGTGCACGTTCACGTGTTTGGTATAGTTTGTCTCGTACATCTCCCAATATCACCCGAAAGGGCTCATTTGGAGGCACTTGTTTCCAAAATTCTGCAGCCAAGATACAGACAATAAACAAAGAGAATGGGAGGAAAAATAAGTCATGCACTTTTTAATACAGGTCTACAAAAGATATCCACAGCTGCAAATTACTTTGAGAAATATATGCTATCTTTTAGTTCTCAAATTATAGAGGGCTGACAGATGTAATATACCTATATAATGCTTTGTGTCTTTCTTTGAAGAACTAAAAAGCTGTAAGGCACGTTCTCTCAGTTCATCACTACAACGCCACATGGACAACTGCAAGGGATAGATATGCACATGAAATCAAATCAAATGCCCTGATGGAGATAAAGACATTGATATATTTTAAGTGAGATAAGTGTAATTACTAAAATGACAACTCAAAAAGCTTGATTCCACACCTCAAACATAAGATCTTCTATTTGAGAATAATATAAATTTGCTGCCATCATTCTTGCAAGCAAACACACGTCCCTTGTAACTTCTGGAGTCACCCTGGGATTTCCTGCAACGGTAGACAGTGAAGAATTAATCATTACTGGTGTTATGAAGTCTACAAAAGACTTAACAACCATATCTGATACCCGAGCATACGAAAAAAAACTAGGAAAAATGGCAACCCAAAATAACCAATTAAGCTGGGGTGTTTAATTATATACGAACCATCTCGATCTCCTCCCATCCATGATGAGAATTGTATAAGAGGTGCATTATATGGCACTCTTTCATTTATCCCAATTGACTTTAGAGCAGTATCAATACGACGCAAGAATTTTGGCACTCCCTTCCATATGGTCTCATGAAAATAACTCATTCCTGCACGCATCTCATCTTGTGGAGTAGGAGGAGTACGCCGAATTTCATCTGTTCGAAATGCAGCTTGAATCTGAAAACATTAAATAAAATATTGAGCACCAAACATCACAGAGATTCAAATGGAGAAAGCAATTTACATGTGACATTTCATTACTGGAGATTCAAGCATATAGTTAGACAGAACAACACTGAACTTAACCAAATACCAGGTAATGCAAACGAATCAGATTATAAGCTTTCCATATTCTTCATTATTCCTTTTACATGCTCTTTTTCAAATGTCTTGAAATGGATGCTTGCCCATAGATTATCAAATATTACATAAGCTGGTGCCTACTTCTATTAAATCCTGCCAAAACCCTTTCTAAATATAAAGCTACAAGTCTCATAAGGCCGAACATGCAGAATTGAAGACATCAAAAGATATTAAAAAACAGAACCATTCACAACTGTGCTATAGAAAAATGTGAATTGTATATCTTGGCTGGAAAACTATTGTAGACCTGATTGCAGGTATGGCTTAGGCTTAGGGCTTGCAAACAATTTGTGTGTATGAAAATGCTATTCAGATGTGCAACTGCACATTTCTACAGATGTATGCAGGGGAATTTTTAGTGCTTCGTATTTGCTAGTTTTCAATATTTTTACAAAAAGATAAATCAAAATTTTTAAAAGTAGCAATTTTTTACATTTTTCACGAACTTTATCAACTTTCTCAAGAAAACAAATAAAATCCAAAAACCTTACCAATACTGAGAATTTTCTCCAAAAACTCACCTCTGGTAGTTTGAAAATAATCAAGATGTATGCAGGGGAAGTTTGAGTGCCTAATATTTGCTAGTTTTCAATATTCTTGCAAATAGATTAATCAATTTTTTTACAATGTAGCATTATTTTGCATTTTCACAAACTTTATCAACTTTCTCAAGAAAACAAATAAAATCTAAAAACCTCTCCAGTACTGAGAATTCTCTCACAAATTCACCTCTCCGGTAGTTTGAGAATAATCAAGATTTACCAAGGTTTCTATAACTACAAGGATAGAATGGTTTACTGATATTTTCTGAATAAAATTATACATACTCAGAAAAATTCAGAAACTAAGATTAGAATGCACAGACTACAGAGAGACCAATAAACAGGAAAGAACAAATTATCGATGGGCACATTATAATCAATGACTTAAAAAAAGAAACAACTATTTGCATTCCCTGTTAATACTGTAGTGATTTGATGATTGCATGAATGCTTCCATGGATCACAGTAATCACAACCTGCCGCATTTCTTATGCCAATAATGAATTTTTTCGTAAAGTGATTTTATTTTTACTATTATATATTTTTGGGGCTCATTTTAATACTTGGAACAGTTGGAAGTCAGAAACAAAAAATACAGAGAAAAGATAGAACTTGTCATGGCATTGCCGGAGACTCAAATTTTTCATAAAGTGATTTCCTTTTACTATTATATCTTTTTTGGCTCAATTTAATGGTTAGAGACAGAAAAACAGAGTAAAGACAGACAGGTCACAAAACAGAAAAATGCAAGATACCCTAATGAAGATTTAGGTGGAAAACACATGGCTACCCTTAAAATAGTAAGCCATGCTTCATAATGGAACAGCCTACTATTTTAGGGCCAGATGTTTTCGTAAACCATCTTAGAGTAAGTAAAATAGATTTTTTAAGTCCTGTGCAATTTTTGTAATTAGCATTTTAATAATGTTTAACATCTATATGAACTATATAACACAATAATGCTACATTATAAAAATTTGCAAAAACATGCTATATAGTGGATAGGTGGTCAAAGGGTCAAAGGTTGCAAAAAAAAAACACAAGCACAAAAACTTGAGGCAACTAGATTGCACAAGGAGGGGAAGGCGTTAAAATCAGGGACTTCATTAGAGAATGTGCAAGCTAGTATGCCTTTGAGTCATGTTTCTCATAGGGAAGAAAGTGCAACCACACCCACTCCCACTTGTAGCAAAGGAAAGGGAAAGGACTAAAAGAAAAACAAATGTTGCTGATTTGTTTAATTTGCAAGCAAAAGAGGTGGCTGAATCATCTATTGGCAGGTTTTTTTTGCTCGTGGTATACCATTCTATGTGTAGCATTCCTCATATTTTAAACAAATGTGCAAAGATATCTATTTTTCTGGTCCCTCGTTCGTACCACCTAGGGAAACAAAACTACGCACCACCATTCTTGATAGAGAGTACTCAAAAGTGAGCATTTTGATGGAGGATATGAGACAGACATGGTTGAGAGATGGTTGCTCCATCATCATGGATGGGTGGACCGATATCAAACATCGACCACCCATCAATATTATTGTCACTAGCGCAGCGGGCTCTTATTTTCTTAGAGTTACAGATTGTTCAGGGAAAAGGAAGGATGCAGCCTTCCAATTTTAGATTTTGAAAGATGCTATAGAAGAAGTTGGACCTGCTAATGTTGTGCAAGTAGTCACTGATTCAGCCCGGGTGTGTAAGTTAGCTAGATTGATGAACCCCATGTTGTGTACATGCATTGAACAACACCTTGAAGGACATTGGGAAAATTGATTGGATAAAGGCAATGGTGTCTGAGGCTAGAGATGTGCAAATGTTTATTTGCAACCATCACACACCTCTTGCATTGTTTTGGACACTTTCCAAGAAGGAATTCCCCAAGCCCATAGAGACTAAATATGCTAGCTACCTTATTTTGTTGGAGAGGATGCTTGAGGTTCAGGAGAGCCTACAATCCATGGTGGTCAATGCAGAGTGGGGTAGATGGCGTGAGTCTAGTACACTGGAGGGAAGAAGTGTGAAGCAAAGAGTCCTTGATGATGACTAGTGGTCCACAATGAGGTAAGAAAATTGTTATTGCTGATTTAATAAAATTATTCCTGATTTTGGCATTTGTTGATTTTATTATTTAAGAATTAAGGATTTTAAACTTTAAGTGTTTCTAACTTGTAACTTGCTTGCACTTGCAAATACATTTGCACCTTCATTGAGCCTATTGTGCGGGTCATTAGATATGTTGATACTGACTCTCCTAACCTTGGAGAGATTTATGAGACCTTTGATAGCATGCCTGGACAAATCAAGCAAACTATTCATATCAGGGACCCTACTTTGGCATTTTATGAGGAGCATCTTAGGCCCATTGTGACGTGACAGTGGAACATTATGAACACCCCACTTCAAATAGCAGTCTATGCTATCAATCCAAAATGGTATGCACCAAGACCTAGGGAGTGCCTCCATCTGATGATGAGGAGGTGAGTCTCAAATCTGAAATCTCAAGTTTTCAATTTAAATTTCAAATAGCAAAGTAGATCTCTTAAGATTATCTCTTCATTTTGATTTAACATTATTTAAAATGTTATTTTTTCGTGCACAACTCAGGTGAAAAAGGGCTTCTTTAAGGCCCTTTTTAAAATGTACAATGGAGATGATGCTACTAAACTTCGGGGTCAGTGGCTTGCATTCGCCAATCTTCGTGGTTCAACCTTGGTGGACCAAAGGTGAGGACAGATAGAGCTACATTAGCTCAAATTGACCCTATGGGATGTTGGATGTGGCATGGTAGGGATGCTCCGGAGCTGAAAATATTTTCCGTTCATCTTCTTTCACAGGTTGTCAGTTCCTTTGCTGCAGAGAGGAATTGGTCCATATATAGCTTCATCCAATCAGTCAAGAGGCACAATCTTACCTCTAGACGATCGGAGAAGTTAGTGGTTGTTCACAATGCATTGTGGCTACAGGAATGGCGGAGTATTGAGTATCGTTAGACTCCAGCCTTACGTTGGGATGTCGATCCCGAGGATGCTAAGCAAGTGGAGGAGGATGACACACCTCTAGGATTGCTTGGGGTTCCATTGGATGAGGAAGACCGTCACCCTACCAGTGACTTAGAGGCTGACTCTGGTGATGATTTGGATTTAGATTCCTTGACCTACCATGTGTTGTTTATGGACAGCCATATATTTGCATATACATTATTGATTTTGATTATTATGGACAGCTCATTATGGAGTTGGACTTCTATGTAATTGTTTACTATTTAGTATTTTAGTTGGACTTCTCTTTATGTCATTTCATGCATGAAACTTGAAGCCTTTGGGCATTTTTGCTATATGTACGCCATATTTTTACAATGAAAGTATTTGAATTTTGTTAATTTGCTATGTATTGAGCTTCTAAAATGTCTATGGTGAATGGTTTATCAATGTTATGATATGCATATTTGAAATCTCTCTCTATATATAAAAATTCCCCTATTTTTCAATAGTCGTCCCCTGCCGTCCCCTAAAAATTGGCCCTGAACCACACCCGTACCGGAAACACGTCCCCGTCCCCTAAAATGTCCGTGGAACATAGCTGTTTTCAGATAAAGTACAGTGTTTTCTAGTTACCAAGCTTTTGCCAAGTTCTTGTTTTAAACCCAAGTGATTGAATTTCATTTATAATTTTATGATGCTGTGTTAATGCATGTAAAGATATGCGCAGCTACCATGATGCAGACAATCTCTTTCTATACATTTACATTAAATGGTAGCCAAAACAAAACCATTGCATCTGAAATAGATGAGGTGATCTCTATTAATTGAGCACCCAAATATGTCATGAATACAAGAGACTGCATGGAATAAAGTATACAAAAAATAAAAGAAAAAATTAGTTGAATAATAGAATCAGAAGCCATGAAAGGAACATATAGACAATTCCATTAAAAAGAAATAGCAATTGGTTTGAACTTTGAGGATTGCCAAATATGCTATAAAGTTTTTGCCAGTGACATGTAAAGTGTAAAAAAGGTACTAACAACATCTGTACATGTGCTACAACCACATCACTCTATGAGACTTTATTATTATGCATTCCTTTGATATACAATACAAGGAAAGTCAAAGGAAAAAAAATTACTAAGGGCATTATATGACTTCAGAAAATACAAGTACACCATTATTCAAAGACTCTATAAAAGAACAGTTATTTTACCTATAACATTCTATGCATGATACTCCAAAATAAATATGTCGAGAGTAGAAATGCAGTACCAAATAAGGAATTTAAAATACCCAAGTACCTCACTTGACTAACTAATAAATGATAAGTTACCTCTCTCTGCAGAGCTTCATCTAACTCCTGTTTCTCATCTGGGGTAACATCTTTTGAATACAATTGCGACAAGCAATTTCGAATCCTGCAAAAAAAACACAAAATTCTGTCTTGTTACTTGTAATAACAACATTGTTACAAACTCCCTAATCATTTTCATCTAGTATTCCTAATACAGTGCTAAGAAAAACATTGTTTTTGTGAAATATTTGGTTATCAGCTCATTTATTACCACACTGACATGAATTTCTCCCTGGGAAACCTCCCTCTGTAGCTTAATATTTATATCAATATGAGATCAAATACTTTTCACATTATTGGCGTATAAGAAATACTGCATAGCTTTGGTTTTAATGCCAAAAGTAGATTATGCAGAAGTGGAACCTGGGGGCAATAAAAACTGGCCCAAGGTTGACTTGACATCTCCAACTAACAATATATGGAGTTAAGTTTTAAATAACAATTATTATGAAACGTGATGGTTTTTCTGACACTTCATAACCTAAGAACATGACTAATGCCAACAGCCCAGAGGCCAAAGAATGGTAGCTCTGTATAATGTAAGTTATTGCACTGAGCTTGCATGAAGAGTACTTGGATTGTAGGGATGTGAGACTCCAACAAGTTCTTTTTGAACTATGAGTGCCGACATTATTGTTGGGTGCAGAAGCAAACTGAATAATTTTTAGCAGTGGCCCTTTCTCTTGTTTTAAGCCTTAACATTTTGTATGCAGAATTTTAAGTTTTTTTATATCATTTTCTGTTTCAAAATTTACTGCCTATCTCAGCACAAGAAACATGAAGGTCAAACATAGCAAAGATGTTAATTAAGGTCGAACCTCTGGTAGCAGCTGTAGAGAAATATGTGACCACCATGAAGAAAAGGAAGTTGAGAAAAAACATTAAAATTTAAGACTATTCAAAAGAGATTCCTGAATGCAGCCAACCAAAGATCGATGAATAGCAGAGTTGCAGACTATATGAGGCTCAATCCAACATTAGTCAAGGGCAAAGCGAAAGAATAAAGAAGAGCCATTGCAGATAGCTACTCAATCTGTTCTGGCCACTCTAGAGAACACTCTTGTGGGTTTTGGTTTAGCTCTTTATTGACTAGGTGAAGGAGAACCACGAGGATATTATTGTCATTGTTAACAAGGTATGCAAAGACTTTAGAAACAGAACAGTGACTGTCTTTAACCAATGAAAACAGGATTAACAAAGCTGTAAGGACTGAGATTCACAAATTTGTTAAGTTTGAGATTATGACTCTTTAATTTGAGTTGGAATATAAAAATGCAACAGGATATCAATATGACCCTGTGAAAATAGACTATCAATAGATGCCAGCAGTAATGCATTCCAAAAAGATAGCGAAATTAAAATATCAAACATCAATAGCTTCCAAACTCGCCTGCTAATATGAAACTGTGTTGTTTGATCAACTCATTTTATCATTAATTTTCTTCCTGTTTCAGATATCTCAGTCTGTTACTTTATATGTAGTCACCACCATATTAGGGATTATGCCCTGTCATGGGTTAGTGTGTTATCCTTTGGGTATCAATGTTAAAATATGTCTATGATGGGAAATATAATCTTGATTTTTTTATCAATAAAAATAAGGATAATGAAATAGTTACTCGGACATATTATAAATGCAGAACAAGTTTTGTTGATTTTGACAGGACCATCCCCACTACACAAGCTTCAAGATTGGCCGCACAATTTCTGTGTCTACATGCACAAACAAGAAAATGGATGGCACTCAGGAAAACATACCGAGCATGTTTCTGTAGCAATGACCTCCGAACTGACTGCGTTGGGTGTGCAGTCAAAACCAAATCAACAGTCTGATTCTTCAAGGCATCATAAACCTCTGCGGGTGATTTGCCCAGCTGATAAACAAGTCTCTTAAAAGTCTCTTCCAAGTCTGATTCAGTTGTTGCTGAATTCTCATCTGCAAAATCTCCTTTTTTATGTTTAGTTCTGCGTCGATGAGCAATTTGAACTTCTTCGGCCAAATTTGCTAAATTAAGCATATGAGAAAATGAGCTTGCCACGACAATCGAATCTCCAGGATCCAAGCTTGTTAATACTCCTCCCAGCTTTTCTAGCTTGCTAGGATCGCCCTTTCCCTCGTATTCTCCGGAAAGTTCATAGCAGTCTTGGACCTGCATGACAAAGCGTAGAATACGCTCAAGCACCTTAACAATACATCTTGGAGTTTTTGGTTACATAAAGATATAATATTTCTGTCATACTGCACAATACTCTAAAATGACTTGTAGGCTCAAAAAGCAAGACAAAAGCCAGATGGCATTCAGAAAATACATTTTGAAGAACCATAACTTTAAAATGCAGAAATGTGACATAAGCAAAGCCCTATTTAAACTGTAAAAGTCAAAAGTCCCGCATAAAATTATTCATTCACCAGCATACAAGGGGTGTCACAGATATGTGGATTCTGGGAGTTGTGAAGATGAGGAGAAGCCTCAAGTTTTAAAAGTACACATCTTGATGACATGATCCATCCATCACAAGATAACTAAATGCTAATAGGAACGAATAGATCTAAAGAGGATGCAGTAAAAGAAACAGAATAACACTCTTCTAAAATGCATTCAAACAACTTCAGGTCAGAAGCTAGTTGCAAAGGCTTCAATTGCAGTTATTATTAACCAAGAAATGATATACACAGAAAACCCTCTGACAGATTATTGGAACTGAGAAAAAGGCATGAAACTAAATGCAGCATCGAATCTCATATGCAGCTTCAGGGTTTCATGGTACTCAATGTTTTCTGTTTCTCTTTAGGTCCGGGTGTATATGTGCTCTTAATGTTCACTTGATTAGTGCTGGATGATACATAAACGTATCTGTTAGTATCAATCCATTATATTCTTTCATTGACCTTGTTTCTAATATCTATAACCCACTGACCAAAAACATAATTGTGTGTATCTGATGCTTTTTTTCAAATGGTGTCTCTATCTCTAATGGCTTGACATAATAATTAATCTCCAGATATTAGTATTGAACATTATCTTTTGGCTTTTATTAAAATGGGAAACAGTGTACACTATTCTAAAAGGCACTCAAATAGCCTCAGCCAGAAGCTAGATGCACAGGCTTCAAGTGTGATTATTCCTGATCAAGGAATGATTTGCACAGATATCCCTCAAACAGGAAATTGAAAAGCAGAAAAAATACAGGTAGCTGAATCCAGCGTCAGATTCTGTCATATGCAGCTTCAGGGGTTCAGTTACAACTCTATGGATATGTTTTACGTTTCTATCTTTAAATTCTTTGGGCATGTGCTCTTAATGTTTGCATGATTAGTGCCAGCTGCTACATGCATGTATCTGTTCGTGTCAATCCATTATGGTTCTTTCATAAACCTTGTTTCTATAGCCCACTAGTCAACAACATAACTGCATGTGTATTAAGCCTTTCTTTTGAAATGGCCAGTCTAGTTGTAGCTTGACATGAAAATCACTCTCCAGATATTGGTATTGTAAGTGGTTCATTTGGTTTTTGTTAAAACATACAAGGGGCCAAAAGAAGCGCCATTTTCTATCAATATTAAATAAAAAAGTCTCACAATAGCCTCCTTTTTCACAGTGCTGATGATGAGGAACATTATCTACAGAAAGCACATTTAAAAAAGGAGTTCAAGAAGGGATGATCAACAAAATTCTCAAAAGTTTGATATAAAATTGTTGTTCACAGAATTCCCCCAAATGAGGCCATCAAAGTGGTTGGTAAAGTCACAAGCAATGAAAACAGAAGCTGGTCAAAATTGACCAAGGTATACAAAATTTAATTCTTAGGTAAAGTTTATGAAGGGAAACAAGAGGTTGTTGTGGGTTCATTGCTCTCCCCCACCATAGACAATTTGTTCATAAAAGGATTGAAAGAATATGTCAAGTTTACAATGGAGGTAGAATAATGCACACAGGGAAGTGAAGGGATGCCTAACCACACAGCCTAAAATCAGGACACACATGCACACACACAATGAGCAAAACAGATCATCCATCTATGCTTGTAGCTTCAACTTGCATGTATATAAAATTATTGCACCAATTGTGCAAACCCCAGCAATGTAGAATGTTTTGCATGTTTGCACACCCTTTGTCCATGCACATTCTCTCATTTGCCACCCCTAACCAAAAGCATGTGCCCCATTTTCGTGCCTAGTGCACAAACTCCAAAATTTATGCCATGGCTTGTTCTTGTTCATGCATAAAGCTCCACTTTTCGCACAAAGACTCCTTTGTGTGCATCCTTTCAAAGCCAAGATTTTGAAAACCCTAGACACAACTTCCCCTAAATTCTAGCTTTTACAAGACTGTAAATCAATCCAGGATGACTTGCATCATAGAAGAAGACCAAAAGCTCCCATTTTTTGAAGTACAAATACTTAGAAATGGAAACCTCTCACTGGCACAATGAATTTTAGAAGGAAAACACGCATGAATCTATGAGTTAACAAATTATTTACCTAAAGACTGAAGAAAAACCTCTTTTCAAAGTTCTCAAGGGGGAAGCCTCAAGGAAAAGAACCAAAAAGTGCTATTAAATTATGCTAGTGGCCCTACTGAGAATATTGTTAGGATCCTTAAAAGTTAAGACATGGCATAAAAACTGTTTAATTTTTAGACAATTCAACACCCTTATGTCCAAACTTAAGACCCCTAGGCACTCTACTAATCTAAGAAAAGGAAAGGAATATGTCTAATCTCTTTCTCCTGCTGTGTTTCTTATATTGCTCTAAAACAAAAATCAAAGACAACTGCGGTGCAGACTTGGTACATAAAAAGGTTAAAAAAATTGGCCCTGGCAGAACATGAAAACAAAACCAATTATGCAATCAGCAAAAGGAAAATAAAAAAGCAACACCTGTAAAGTTGTTTGGGTAAGAAAAATCAGAGAAACTATTGAAATGGAGAAATGCCCAATCAACCCTAAAAAAGATTATGGATCGACATTAAATCAGACTTGGAAACTCTGTTCTTCATAAGCTAGGCCAAAACTTAGGTCCGTCAGTCCAAGTGTTCTATTTGTTTAGTCATCCACCTATAGGCTTCAAGATTAAGATTCTCAATTAACTTTGATCCCACTCATCTTTGGACTTGGTGTATTCTATTTCCCTCTTGTAGAGTATTTGTAAAATATTTTCAGATTCTCCCTTATTCTCTTCTCAAGATTAGGCCTCTTCCCTGATGATGAGTCCTTTATCCAGGTCTGAACCGTTGGAAATGAAATATACCATGCAGTTGGAACCAGAGACTTAGCTTACATAAAAATTTATTAAACCATCATATCTAGCAAAACTGGAAATGCTAAGCACTTAGATTTTACAAAGGCTCTCTTTTATGAGTTATATGGAAGCACTGAGATTATCCTCTCTAATGCATCTAACTAGGTTTACAATGAAAATTCAACACCAGTGCAAGCATTGAACACAAAGTCTGTTACTGAGTTTGAAGACCCAATAACCTTACATCACAGAAATACATGGTAGAACTGAGGCTACCCACTCTTTTCAGCCTAAATACTAAATAGGTTTATTTTTGTGAATTTCAATGCCAGACCAAATTTAAAAGGACTTGATTTTAGCATCAAGTACATAGTCTGTCCATGAATTTATGTCCCAACTAAATTATTTGCCCAGAAAAGTATATATAGAACTCGGACTAGTCATTGTTGTGCATCCTGAATATGTCCAATTTTGTAACCTTCAATCCCAGACCAGATATAAAAGCTTTCGATTCAAGCATAAAATGCAATGGCCATTCATGAGATTCAAACCCAACTAGTGATAACTACATTATTTGTGCAGAAATGTTTGATAGAACCGGCTACCCAATCATTCTCAGTCTAAGTAGGCTGAAAAATCTAATATTGAGAACCAGACCAGATGTAAAAGTATTTGATTTAAGCATAAAGAAAAAGGCTATTATAAGTTACAGAACCAACTAAATTCTTTTCCCAGAAATGAATGGTAGAACTCTAGACTCTAGACTACCCACTGTTTTGCAGACTAAGTTAAATTTTTAACCTTCAATACCAGATCATATGTAAAATCGATTGATCCAAGAATAAAATACAAAGGATATTCAAGAATTTCAGACCCGACACCATTATTTGCCCAGAAACCTATGGAACAACTCAGACTACCCATTGTATTGTAGTCTGACTAGTTTAACTTTATAACTAAGTCCAGGGTAAAACCAGACAAAACATAGGTATATAGATTTGCATTTAAAAAACATTTAAGTTTGCAAAACAAAATTTTGATTTAGTTTGATTTAAATATTAATGAACGCAAGTGTTCGAGAGTGACCAATCAAACTAATTGAAAGTACATATTTCAAGAGTATATAAAGGGAATAACAAGTGCATTTCCAAGAAAGTAAAGCAAGAATAGAATGTAGCTGAAAGCTCAAAAGAAATAAATACATCAAGCAGTAAAATTGGAACAATATACAAACCGTCTCCTTGATCTCTTCTCCATGTAAGTCCTGCAGGATATCAAGAAACCGATCCAATAGTAGGGCATCATATTCGATGAGCTTGTCATCTTCAGACACTTTACCCGGAACAAGAAGCCTCATCTGAGCATCTATCGATGCCATTTTCTCTAAGTTGTTGTTCCGGGCCATCTTACAACTCAGATTGTGCTCCTTCACTGAAATCTGCAGGCTAGGCAAGCAGTCGCAGATTACGTTATAGTCCTACACATACGGATCAAAGACAAATTTCAGAAAATGTGGTCTGATCCACCAGTATGGAATAGTTAGACCATAGAGCAGGCCTGATGATATGAATTGGCGAGTCAAACAAAAGTACTCTTACTAAAAAAAACAGACCTGATGATATAAATTGAATCCTCAAACAAAACTGTTCTTAATTAGTAGGCAAGGATGCAATTAAAACAGCCCAGGGCCTGCAAAATCGACACAACCCAGAACCCACTTCAGAGAAATCAACACAAATGGGTTTAAATAAAATAGACAGTTTCAGCTAATGATCCTAAAACAATCCACTGCTATAAAAAGAAAACAAACTCCAACTTGCCCGTACTCTTTAATGAAAGAGGACCAGTATTGTTAGCCTAAAATGGTAAACCATGACTGAATACAATAAAAATCCAAAATTCAGGTTGCCCAAGAGGCTTACACAGTTAATGAGTGGAGGTTCGAAGCAAGTTAAATAGAACTTTCAAGCCCACAATGTCGGCCTCAATGAATCAATAACAAAAAAAAGTCAATTTTAAACCCTGCACGAATCACCGCCTCCTGATAAAAATATTCAATGACAGGAGGGAAGAAATATTAGAAAAAAATTTAGTCTGCAGTAATCCACGCCTCATCCCATGCATTTATCCTTCGAATTCAGCTAAAAAGCCAAAACCACATGGCAGAAATTTTGTCCTCACCAAAGAAAGCCTCCCCGCGAGACAGATTTTGCAAAATCAACTTAGCATAACAATTCCGTCAAATGGAATCTAGGTGGTATATTATTAGCACCATGGATACCCACAACTTCGCCTTTGAACATGTGTACAAGAACTTCAAAACTATATTTATAATAATAATAATAATGAAATAATAATAAAAAATTATTTACTTATGATAATTATATGAAGAAAGTCTGACTTTAGAAGCCGCGAGGGTTTCTTTGTTATTATTTTTTTATTAAATACGAAAGAAATTGTATTAAACTTGCATGTCTATTAAGAAAAGTTTTAATATTGGAATATGGAAATTTTATACTAATTTTCTCATACCAAAATTTGGGAAAAAAGCTTATTTACTTATCAAAATTATATGAAGAGAGAGTCTATTATTAGAAGTGGCAAGGGCTTCTTTGTTATTTTTCTATATTAAACATTAAATATGCAAGAAATTACATTAGTCTTCTCTTACAACCTAAAAAAACTTGCAATATTCTTAATATAAAAGATGAAAAATTTATATAAATTTTATTATATCAAAATAACAAAAAGTTTATTTATTTATCATAAGTGTATGATCACTAAGTTTTTTTTTTGTTATTTTTCTATATTAAATATGGAAGAAATTGAAGTTGTCTTGCATGTCCACCTAGAAAACTTGTAATATTTTTTTTATTTTTAACATAAGATCTCTGGGAATTTTATATTTTTACATGATATTTAAGATGAAAATTTTTAGATTATGTCATTTTTCACTACATGCAACTCATAGGTGAAAAGTTTGAATGAGCTTTTTGAAGAGGCAAACTTACACAAAATGGCCACTTTTCTAATGAGGATCCACAGTAGAAGGGTCTATCATTCATTCAATATTGAAAAACACAACCTTTTTTTCAAAGGTGATGATCATCCACAACCCTCCCACATCCTAGGGAGTGAAAGCTACAAATGAGGGTTATGAGTCCTAGGTGCCTATGATGTATAAGGAATCAATCATTTAAAGAATTTGTTTAATTATTGAAGACTTAGTTATCTAATTTAATAATTAAAGTAAATATTTAATAATATGAAATTAGAAGAAAAATAATTAATGTTCATGTGAAAAATAAATAAAATAATGATTTTGTTAAAAACGAATAATTAAATAAATTAAAATAATTTATTTAATAATACAAGAGAAAGTTAGTGAATTAAATAATTAAAATATTTTTTTAATTATAAAAGACTTGAAGGAAAGAATTAACTAAATAATTGAAATTATTTAATTAATGAGGAGAGAGTAAATAAAATAAAATAATTAAATGATAAAGATTATTTAATTATTGTGTAAGAATAAATTAATTAAATAATGAAAAAATATTTAATTAATATTAGAAAAAAAATAAGATAATTAAATAATTAAAATGATGTATTATAATGATGGTGGAAGGGAATTCGAATTAGAAGAATAATGTTAGCTTAATTTTTTTTTAAATTATTTAATTAATTTAGAGGAATAATTAGTAAAAATATCGCAAGAAGATGATGGACAAGTTTTAGTGTCTACAAAATGCTTGTGAGTGTTGACATCAATTATTTGTGGTTTGATCTATATATTTTTATTTGATTGTTGGATTTCAGCCTAACTTTGTAAATACCTTGTGAACCCCATATAAAAATTTGTTATCATTCAAAAAGTCTCATATTACAATTCAAGAGCCCTTTTGATCAAGCAAGCATCTTCAAATCTGTTCAGCATATTGAGCAACAAGCTACAACAACCTATATTCAAATATGATTTAATGATTGATTTTTTTATGATGAAGACATGTCCCTAAAACAAAGGAGGAGAAAGTTTTTCAATAATATTAAAGCTCCAAAAATAAAATGACCAAGGGGATACCTAGGCTCAAAGTCTATGGGAAGGAGCTCAAATAAAATTGAAATGTTGATTCACTAAAGGCACTTTTTAACAAAAGAAAAATAATTGTGTTTCATACTTTTCCAATAATAACCCATACAAAGAGGCTCGCACGGGCTTGGGTCATGGGTTTTCTCCCCATGTGTCACAGGTTTGACTCTGAGGCCTGGAATTCATCCGATGGGTATGGTAGGCGAGCTTCTTGGTTCATCCCCAAGGATTAGTATATCACCTTAGCTCGCCCCTAAATGGGTGTCGGACTAGGTCGCGGGGATACCCTGGGTTAACAGAATAAATAAATAAATAACCCATACAAAGAAAAATTTGAATCAAATATTGACCACCAACATTCCCCCCAATCACCTAAATGAGCCTCCTCGAGGGCAATGAGGATCTATAATTCATTAAGAAAATTGAGGAGACTATTATAACCTATACAATAAATAATGTTAGATAATATGATATAATACATGGTGAGCTTACAAATATGAGCTCAAGAGATCTTAGATGAACCATTCAAAAATATAGCGTCACTCAAATATTGGAATATTTGAGAGTTTTACTCATTCAAATCAATGTGACAACAGAAAGAAACTTTAAAATTATTTTAAAAAACAACTGGTACTGAGAGATTGTGAATGACAAAATGATAATCCATAAATGAATTATCTAGGAACATACAGGAGACAACGCTCGTCATTGCATCCACATGTGTATTATCTTTTAGTGGAATCGTACCAATTGTGAAAGAAGAAAAATACTTCAAAAATAATAAGGCTAAGTCTCTACACCGAGATAAATTTTATTTAATCCCTTCATAAGATCATGTGACTTTCCTTATAATCATTTACGAATAACCAAAGGTACAAAGGTGTTAAATATTAAGAGGTAACATGATAAGCTAGAAACAAGGGCTTATTACTCCATAATGTTGTTGGTACATAGGAAGTTGAGAAGGTAGGATAAAGGAAATGGCTTACTTAAGGGAAGTGTTAATATAACACCTTCATTGGAGTTGGTTCCACATATAGAACTATTTAAGAACAAATCCCACCTTTGATTAATACCCAATGAAGGACATGGTCATTGAAGAATCAGTCTTGATTTGGAAGAGAAATCGGTGAAGGGGCTTCGACTAAGAGATTGATCAGTGCTTGACCAATTGCCATTTTTGGGTTACAAACTTAATATCAAACTCTGTTAACTACATTACCTATTTAGTGAGGCATCCTAAAAGATATGTGTTTACATGTCAAATTTAATGTCTAAACTTATCAAAGCAAACATAAGAGAAAGACATTGCTTCTCAATTGCGGAGTAGAAAACTTCATAATCAAGAAAATTAATGATATAAGTTACAATAGATTATTTTACATCATTATCATGTTGTGCAATATTATTGCAAAATTATTAAATGAAGCAAAAGTATAAAGAAGGAAGTGCAATCCAAGGACTATCAATTGAAGAATAGGAAGGTTTGTAAAATATTTAGAACTTTAAACAATTAAAGGCTTTTTGATAATCCTCATTCCATTTAAAATGTGCATTCTTTTTAAGTAATCGAGTGAAAGAAAAGTGCAATCATCTAGATGTGAATTTGTAGGCTATAAGTTGATAAATTTTCTTTGGAGGTGGCATGTTTACTATCGCATCAATTATTTGGTTTCTACTTCTATACCACAATGTGAAACAATGAATTTTAATAGTTTTCCACTATCAATGCCAAAGACATGTTTTCTAGGATTCAAACACATATATTATGTATATGCTCAAAGATTTGATGAAGGATAGGTGATCCTGACATAAAGTATACTTAGCTAGAATATCATTGACATATGAACCTCTAAAATATTATGAATAAAGTTATAAAAATTAAGAGTCATAGAACATTGTTATGATCCACCACCATTGTTTACACCATAATGCATGACTACACATAAAAAGGCTCCCTAAGGCACGTAGTAGAAGTATTTTATATTAATCATGAGGACTAACAAAGATTGGGTTGTATCCAAAGAAGTCATCCTAAAGAATAATAGGGTATGGCCAACTGTGGAATAAATAATCATATCAATGTTTGAAAAAGAAAATTCATCTTTTAAAGAAGCTTCATTAAGATCACAAACATTAGTACACTTTTTCAAGCAGCTTCATTAATATCACAAAAATTAGAACACATTCAAATGTGTTATTAGGTTTAGTAACAACAACAATATTCAATATCCAAGGGGAATGGTCAATAGGGCAGATAAACCAACTTATAAAAGCTTCTCAATCTCAACCTTAACTAATAAAATCACCTTGGGGTTTATCTTTTGGATCTTTTTTGATAGGTTTTGCATTCATATGTAACACAATATTATGAGTTTCTACTTATGGATCAATACCTTGCATATATAAATATGACCAAGAAAAGAATTCAACAAAGTCATGTAATGAGATGAATTTTTACAGTCTTCATAAACATTTAAGCACTTTCTATTTTGTATAATGTTTTTAGGATTAGTCAAGTCCATCAATTCATCAGAAATATCTCCAACAAGGAAGGTATAAGGGTTGGGGACATCAATTATATGAGGGAACCCTTGGAGATTCTTTAAGATATCATTAAATAATTGGTGTCTTTCCGACAATATGCTTGATCATTTAAATAATAGGGAGATACACAATCATGATGATATCAGGGAAGGTGTTCATAAAATCACATGAATTGAGCCAAAGATTTATATGTTGGGAATATATCAAAGAAAAGTGTCTTAGAAGTAGAACATGTGTCAATCATCTCAAGATGAATAAGATTAAGTGATGAAGAAGACTTTTGAGGCATTGATATCATATATTAACATTAAGAGATGGTCTACTAGAGGAATTGGTGAGTCTTAATGGATAATATCATAAACCATATATAGATCCATGTAGATTAGGTTCTATAGGCATTTTAATATCTTTCCCATGCGCCAAAATCATTGCCTTTGTACCCAAACCAAGGTACTATTTTAAATCCACAACAATAAATGGAGGCCATTTCTTTTTAATGAGATGATCTTATTATTAGTCGATGCTCAAAATTAGATGTGTAATGAAAAAATTTGTTGGGTTATAAGAAGTTTAGTTATATCAATTTTATATATTTCAAAAGGAGACAAAGAAGATTAAGAAGATGAAGGATGCATTGATTCCATCAAAACCAACTTTGGGGTCTCAGACTTTGATTGTGTGTCTTTATACTCACCAATTAAGGAGATATAAATTCTAATGAACCCAAATCATTGCCAAAGAGCCCACTCATAGGTGATTTGCATTCTTTATCCATGTTGTTATTAACAGGAGGTGGAAGATCAACTTTTATTGAAGAAGGAATTAAAGTCCTAGGAGATTTTGATATAGGATGTTAACAGTTGGCCTCTCCTTACAAGAAATTTCTCAGGTTACTATCATCCTCAATTTTATGAATCTTATTTTTATATACATGAATTACATTCTATGATGAAGAGTGACAAGATTTCCTCTGTGACTTGAATACACAACCTATCAAGAAGAATATTGTATGAAAGAACCTTAGACATAAAATGGACGAGTGCAAGTAAAGTCATAAGTCTTATAATAATTAATAGTGAGATTGTTCCCAACAAATATCTACCCATATTTTCAAAACCACAAATAGAAAGAGATTCAAGTTTAATCAGGGTAGTATCTACATCGATCTTATGCAATAGGTCTATGATACAAACATTAATCCCTTATCTATTATCGATTAGAGTAATGATTTATTCCATTTTGATTGATAGCAACCATGATCATAATAGGATCATATTTTTTTTGAATCTCTAGATGATGTAACTCAAATTGTGAGAAGACTATGTTCAAAATGGTCCCTTACATATAATATAATAAAGTTGCTACATTATTCAATTTAACATCTCAGGCGAAACAACTATCCTTTGTAAGGCTTTCAGAAACATTATGTGGTATTTAGATCTAGTTTGTATCAATTCCTAGAGTGATATATTAGCTAGAATAGCACAAAAATTCTCAATGAGAACATAATTTTTACCACCATGTTCAAAAAGATGAGGTGTTGGACGAAGTATAGGTTAAGAAAGTCGAATGAATGATGTTTTTTTTAATGTAAGTGATTGCATGATAATTAGATTGTTGTGACACACCATGATTATGATTATTATCTTGACTTGTTTGTTTTTAAAATTTTAAGATGTAACCAAGCATTCAAGATGGTTTTTTACACCTTAAATAGTTATCACTGATTTATTTTGTGGTTGAGGAAGATTTGAATGAAGGTGTATACTCCTAAAAATGGTCAAAGAGAAAACATAATTAAGTTCAAGTCATTTGGATTGATTAATTATGTAATTGAATTAACATTTGATTATCGAATTAAAAAATTTCAACACATTCATATATCATACATGGCTAATTTACTTAATTCATTTGAATTAATTCCTCCTAAAATGTTTCACCTACCACTACATGACAAAAATCAAATTTACCAATGGGAGACAAGAAACAAGTGCACATAGATCACTAATAGACTTTGTTATCTTGACTATTCAGTATTGAAAGGGAATCTTGACCATTCAAATATCACATCATCAACCCCTAACCCCAATCATACCTTAACTAGAGCTAATCAAACTCACCCCCAACACCTTGAGAAATCTTATAAATAGGATGCATAATTAGAGTAAAAGGATCCACTATCATTTTAGCAAATGCATAACATTGGTTTGGGCATCCACTTCCCTCAAAGCATAGGCATAGCACTAGTTTGTATATCAATTATTCATTTAGAGCATCTACATATGAAGGAATGTCATTGTATCTTTGCATCTTGATCATCTAGCATAGAATTTGCATTCCACCATAGATTAATTCATCTCATAATATTGTTTTCTAGCTTGTCACTTGAATCTAATTTGTAGCTGAGAGCATTAATCAAGTCCCTAGAATTAGAGAGCTCAATAGGATGTTCATGATTGTTTTCAATTCATTGCTTTAAACTAGTTTTATATCTTGATTTGAGTTGGAATATCATACTAATGTCCTATATAGGTTTGTGATATCCAAATTACACACACACGAAAGTTGCACAATAATTGGAGGTTTTTTAGGTATATTTTATATCTAAAAATACTAATCATGCTAATGAATCTTCAACACCAAGATGTGTTATGATTCATAGAGGACAATTATATAGAGATGAATTCATCAAGAGGTTCATCTAGCATATCAAAATCATTACTACTAAATGGCTCATCAAATGTATCAAAACTTTATAGGAAGATACTGACATGGTCAAATAATCTTACTTCCTCTAAGGTTATGAAAATGTAAAAGAGGAAAAGAGAAAGGAGATAAAAGAAAGATTACATCCAGGCAAGACAAAAAAATGTTGATTAAGGGATAGAAGAAAGTTTGTTTAAGGGTGTAGTTTTTCTATTCTAAGAGGAAACAAAGATTTGTTTGAAAGTTTAAGTTTTTTTATACTAAACAAGGAATATTTTTATATAAAAAAGTATAATTGGCTAACAATAAAGAACTAATTAGACACATAAATGATATAGTAAATATGTAGGAGTATAGAAGATTCACAAGTATACGAGATGTTGTGTACACCAAAATGTGATGTGTAAAAAGTAATCCTAGACTAACTAGTTAATTAGCCCAAACCAACATTCTCTCAATAACATATTGGAATATGGACTAACCAAAGGTTTTTATGCTTGGATACTTTACCAAAAGGAGGGCCAAGCTACCTTGGATCTATTATTTTGTTTCAAAGAGGGAAATTTGATTCCTATGTATTCTAATCAAGACTAAAAGTGCAATAGAATAGCTAAGAAAATGATTATAACAAAAATAGAAAGATGAAAATTCACAATGACATGTACAAAAATGAGCAAAGGGTGCATAGAGGTACTTGGTATCAAAAACTAAAGAAAACTGGATTAGACAGAGGTGTTGCATACTAAATTCCTAGAATAGAAAATTATGGAAGGCAGGAGTAGGGATGATCTCATGAGGTTTTTGGGCTACCACCATGCAAATATTAGCCAAAACTAGCAAGACACTAAAACTAGGTGCTAGGATCCTAGAGCTTTCCTTTGAAATTTGGATGGCAATTATTGTCTTAGTTTACACAGTTCATCTATATCGTGTGATCCATGTTAACTTTTGTATATGAACCTACACAATCACAAAGAGAGGAGAGGAAGACTATGGATACATATGAGCTTTCATATGTCAATCCCCCACTTAGGTATATCTACCTCCAAGATTTTCCAAGCAAATAACAACAAATAGTGTGTTTGCTTTGAATCTTAAGTGTGTCTAAGATTGTGGCAAGCCATGAAAAATATAGAAAATTAAACATGAAGCCCTACTCAAGCATGTTAGAGTGGATTCAAAAATGCCTCAAACAAGATAATGATAACCAAGCCAATAAATAATGTTATTATCAAGGGAAATAGACAATGATAATCAAATTAGGAGATCAAAACTTAGAATGTGAGAGAAAATCAAAAACCATACCAAACCACCATTAAACATGTATAATTTAATCACTATTCAATGATTACAAATCATCCTTTCACATTTAAAGAGCTTCAATCATGACAAAAGTGCTAACAACAATATAATTTGTATGTCTAGATCAAGAGCACTTTTAGAATTGTGAGATATGTATTTATTTTAGTAGAGTTTCCCCACAAAATTTAAATTATTAAATGTTTTCAAATGCTAAAGTTCCTATTTATATATTAGTCTTAAGTTTTTATTGATAAAAAGTTGACATATGATGATCAATTGTCAAAACCAAATCCATGCCAAATGAAACAAGGCTAACACACATCATGTCGTAGAATCACAAGAAAAAGAGGTGAGACACTAGCAGTGGGCACTGGATTCAATGTCATTTTTCCTATTCAAAGTGGGAATTACAAGTGTTGAGACACATGATACTAGACATGCTCCAATCTTGATAATTTGACAAAAAATTTAGGCTCATGGTAAACATTAAAGGCTTTTAGGATAGAGCATAGAATATTCCTTGAGTTGAGGGTTAGGTCATGGCTGGAAGTTGTCCTAAAATAAACTACGGGAGTGGAGACTAAGGATACTCCAAAATAAAGCATTTAGGGAGCACAATTTTTGATGCTACATTTCCAAATATTTCCTAACTAGCACAAATATTTGAGCTTTCCTATGTTTAATTCCCCTCGTATTGTACTGAGATATTCGTTGGTCATGCATATTATATGCATTTTGTTGATTGCTTGATTGGTGATTTTTTTTTTTGGTGGTGGGGAAACATGAAAGTGGCCTTGAGTTTGTTGCTAAATTTAATCTTGAATTTCCCACCTTCTTTTCTTGTCTCTATCAATCGTCTCTAGCTCTTCGTCAAGAGTCATCCTTTCTTTTTCACTATCTTCACTTCTTGTTTTTTCATCTATATAATGGAAGGTTTGGTATAAAAAGTATCTTATGGAACCATAACGAGAAGGTTGTTAGATTGATCTTTGATTATCTCTACCTACTCTTCCTATCATATTAAAACAATTCTCCTCATATCAAATTCATCAATATTGATGCCCCTTCTTCTATGTGGTTGGTTTATTGGATCATCATAAGTGTAATAGTATCAATCCCTTTGGCTACTAACACAATCACCTCTAACAAAGGTTTCAACATTTCTTGAATCATTTTGTTTTGATGAACTGCTTTTGTCCCCTTTTTTTCCATTTACCATGTTCGTTTCACACATCACTTGTGTTATTCCTTTGTGCAAGGCATTCTTTTCTTTAGATTATTCGAACTATGGTAAATAGATACTTCAAAATCAAAATAGGTTCTTACAATAGAGTTGTCACTCCTTTCAAGGGAGAAAATATTTTCTTAGAGATCATACTTACAAATCTAACCCAAAATAACAATTGCAAAATAGTTCATTTTTTGTCTTCTACAAATGATATTGAATGATTTTAATAGTTGTATACTCCTTGAAAATGACACCAACTTTTTAGGTCTTGAAATCATTGTGCTACTTCCTACAATTGGAATCTCACTCACAAGGCAATAATTTTGAGAAATGACAAAAAATTTCATCTATATAATCATAGAGGATTTTGAGCTAACTCAACAACAATGGGCTTTGTCTTCTACACTCTGAGTTTAAAAAAAACTTCGTAAGGTGCTCCTAGGATATACCTTAATATTTATTGTAATAAAAGTTAATAAACTAACTGATAGCTAGGAAATAGTTTTATATTCCTCACAAATAGTGATATCATGAACACACAAAATGGAACTAAAATGAAATAAGTTTTATGGGTTTTTATAATTGGGGGTGATTAGAACACATACAAAGAGGCTGGTGTCTATTTTCGAGTAGCAAAGTCACAATAAACAAAGTAAAATGGAAAAGGAAGTCATCAACTTAATTATCCATTATTGATTTACCCAAATTTATATGCATATCTACAAAGAGCTATCACGACACGCGTAATAGACTTAAAACTTTGTCAGCTTCTTCTAAAAGTGGCTACATTCACGACAAATAAGTGTATTGAACAAAGAAATCTAGAGTGAAGTATTTAATCAGATTTTACATACAATAATAGATACATGAAAAAAGAGAATGATATTACAATTTTCCCTTTTATAGTTAGAAATGACCTTTGTCCTCCTACAACTAACTCTGCCACTAATTTTTTAATTGTTCTATCCTTCAAAAAATATTCTTCTCCCAAGATTTTCTCTACATGTATTGTCCCATCAAATAAAAGGACAACCCCTTGCCCAAAAAAATGTATTTTGAGGTCATCCCTAGATTGACACAATATGGAAAACTCAAAATCCTTGAGTAAGGAAATCTCCTTCCAAAAGAGAGCACATTGAATTGATCAACATCTAACACTAACATTTGTAAAAACACTTGATCGATGGAGAAGAGATGTCATTATTTGTGGGTAGGTAAAACCAGCATTGGAAGTCATTCATGACACATTTGGCTAGTAAAAACACTTTATATGCACACTGACATGTCATTGATTTTTGGTGTATAACTCTACCAAAGGAAAAGTCATTAAATCTTGTTGGTGTAAATTGTGACTTCATCAAACTAGTTAGCTTATAGTATATCTTGAGATATTCCTATTCACATTGATTAAGTCTCCACTTAGGGAATTTTAGAGTTTTTTCTTAGCTCATACAATTGAAACATGTGTCCTCATTTTGAGAGACATCTATTGTATATATACTTTCTATTTGCTCACATACATGTTAAGTGAGTTCATAAGTGTTCCATATTTTAAGGGGTAGTCATTCTCATCTCCTACCTTCTCACCTCATCAACCTTGCCTATACAAAAAAAGTATCAATGTGCATTATTTATACTATCTTTGCATATGATAGGTATTTCTATTTATGCTAGTGGTTTCACTTGTAGAGGGTTGTTCATTCTGATTTTGGCTAAATCCTAATTTGGTATCAAAACTGATTTTGGTTGAAGGTGCTAATTCAATTTCTATGTAAAGATTGCACTTGAATTTATTGGCTTCTTGCATGCTAGTTCTCTCTCCAAGTTTGCACATCTCCTTCTTGCAACCAATTGACTTTGCAAATAGCTTTATCATAGCATGTCATTTTAAACCATCATCACTATCAAATCTAAAATTGATGACTTTTTACAAAAAAAATTGCTCTTTGTAAATTATATGGACCTCCATTCCTTACATATTTTTGGATGTTGAGAAGCAAAAACTTTAATAGAGGGTCGAATGACCGCTGCCCATTTCTCTATTTTGAATAAAAATTGCAATTGCATGTTTTAGAAAGTAGTTTTCACATGGTTTTTAGGTTTCCCTTATAGGTCGACTCTCATTGAACGCTATGAAACTATGTTGAAGGTTACTAAAGGTTACTAAACTCAGTTTGTAAGCCACATGAGTGATTTATGAAAATGTAAAGGCGATAGTTTTATTGCTGCACCAAGCAATAGAGTTTACGCATCCAAGCAAACCAAATTCATTTATTGGCATTAGGTAGGTTAAGTTCATTGTTTGTCTTTTTCCTTCATTCAACATTAACATGTAGTGCTTCCAAATCCAAGAAGCCATTAAATTGCATAATCCAAGCTCCCACGTAGCCTCTTCTCTATTTGTGACACCAAACATATGGTCCCGTGCAAGTGGTGAAGTCCTTATCAGTTTGTTTCAAAGAAATAACTTCTAGTAAGTGTCAAACTCTTCCTCATGAAGAAACAAAGATTGTTAATTTCCCAATGTAGCACTCATACCAAGGACTAGCACAATAGATTGTTAGAGGAGACGTGTCAAGAAATTCTCTTAAAGCTATATTGATTAGATACGAGACTTAAAAAAGTTTGTGTGAAAGCCATTACGCCATTCAGCTTCAACAGTCTCTCAATTCGACCAACTTTCCACATACAAAGACGTCAAGGAAATTGGAACATGGCCTTCTAAAGAATCAATTTTCCATTTTTAAATTGGCCTCATCCTTCAAACAATCACATACACATTTCTCCATTTTTAATACTCCATAGAGTGAAATCCCTCCACACCACTCAGTCAAACCTAGACCAAATTTGTAAGTGGAATTGGAAGGATTTAGTTTCTGCTCTTCTGCATTTGCAAACTCCTCTTTCCAACTGTCTCCTCAAATATAGAGTTATATCCTTCATGTATCACCACTAATGGCATTCAAAACAATCAAACCTCCATGTACATGTTTATTTCCATGACCTCAATCAGCCTCAAATCAGATGTGTGCCCTCATAAATAGTGGCAGTGTGTGATCATCACAACCAGCACATATACTAGTCAAATTTGAAGTCTTGTCCTTTGTTTTAGTCACACAATCTTCTATTCATGGAGCCCTTGAAAGTACTTTAACGCCTTGCATTCATTTTAGATTGTCACGACACTTCATAGTGGTGATAAGACTCCAATGGACTCGGTCAATATCTTCACCTCCTCCAACAACTAGCAAGACAATAAGAACATGTTTGTTTTTTGCTACATACTTGCATTGGATTTTATCACTTTAACAGGGTGAAGTTGTCCATTAAAATTTATGTGGTGTTTATAAATTGCCAAATAGTTGTAAAAGGGCTACTTTTCTCTTTTTTTTTTTCTTTTTTTTTTTTGTGTCATAGTTTTCACTAACGAGGTAAAATTTGACAAAGTCATACTCATTACAAATCTCTTTTTATGTCAATTTTAATAGGTAGTTGGATAGATGGGTTTGATCTTACCTTTAGCATTTGTTTTTGCAAATGCAATAAAAATAGGTCATTTTACCAAAAAATGTATGTTTAATAACTTTTGATTGATAGCTTGAATTGAGCATAATTTTTACAAAAGTGAATGTTTTGACATTTCATGTGCATTGAACCTATTTTCATTTTAAAAATCACTATGTTGTAGAGTGGCAAAAATTGAGGGGTCAACTAATATTGAATCAAATGGGATGTCTTGAGTCGTTCCATTGAGCACTTTCACGAGTTGTGTCATAAACACTTCCACATTTTCCTTACTAGTATTCCATTGGAAAGGTTGTCATGTGTCATGCCTTTGAGCACTTTTGTGAAGTTGTGTATTTGAGCACTTCCACACCTTCTTGAATACAATGAGGTGACCAAAATAACCCTTTGACATGCATTGTGATCTCATCACTAGTTGCTACATATGGATCCAAACATGCTTCACAGAAGCATCAGTGATTTCTTACAACAAGATATTCATACTTATTTTTTAGTACTGATATTTGGAAGACATCATTTAGGACATCAAAAAATTATACTTCTTAAATTGAGTTTAGAGATGCTTTAGAGACAACATCCAAAGATTTAGTAAGATTTGGTTGAAAAGCCTACCCAAGATGCAAATGGATGAGGTAAATAAAATAGAGAAATCATAAATGAGCAAGAATAAATTGCATTCTACGCAAGAGAATGCAAAGCTTATAGTAATCTTAAGAAGGAAGATTTCAAAGGGAAACCATTGGTTATATAGACCAAGGGAGGAGATAAGATATCATAAGATCACGACAAATGTCTTAATATTATTATATGAGACATAAAGTGCATATGTATCATAAGATTGTGGAAAGTGTCTTATTCTTATGATACGAGACAAAAAGTCATGAAAAATCCCATGCTTTGGAAAATTTTCCCACGTCTTTTGGTCAAACCCATGTGTTTTCATGTCAAAATGTCATTTTGTGGCCAAGTTTTAAATTTGCTCTGTTTCCGGCCTTGGTCGCCCGCCCGCGCTGATATTTTAAAATAACGTCTTAAGTGAGCGAGTGAGCAACGAGTCATGTTTGGAATGAATTGCGCAGTCACGGTTATGTCCTGTTAGGTCAAGTTAAGTGCATGAGTGAGCGACTTGGTCATTAATCTATTTTACTCACGCAGTCACGATCCATTTTTGAAGTCAAGATATTAATCTACGACTGAGCGAGTAAGTTTTGTTGTGTTGATTGCTCACTCGCGGGAAAGTAAGTTCTTTGTTAAAAGTATCAACGTGTTAACGATGAGTTGAGTTTTTTTAGTATCGCGCAATCGCGGTGGTTCTAATTCTTTCATTTTTGGGTCCGCGACTGAGCGAGTTTCATATGTTAAGGTTGATCGCGCACTCAGGCTTAGTTATTATGTATGTCTTTTGAAGCCACGAGTGCGCGATGAAGTCATATTTTAGAGAGCGCTCACTCGCGCAGGTTTTGACTGTTGTGTTTTGTACAGTGCGAGTACATGATGTATTATGCATTCATCATCAAATGATCCTCGTCGCCCAGTCACGCAATGGATATGCAATGTTATGAAGTGCGCGAGTGCGTGACTAAATGTTTAAGTTTTGTTCCCACTCACTCGTCATTGACTTGTTGTCTCTAATTCTAAGCTTGCGAGTGCGCGATGAAAGAAATGATAGGTTATCGCTCACTCGCTCAGGTATAAAGTCAAGTGAAAAGATGCTTGTGGGTGCGCGATGAAGAAAAGTGGAAAGTTGTCACTCATTCGCTCATGAAGAAAAATCAGTCAAGAAAGATCAGCGAGCGAGCGATTAATACATGATAAAGGGACTCGCTCAGTCGCGAAGGATTCGTTGATAAGGAAATCTCAGCGGCGAGTATGCGACACAATGAAAAACGGATCACCGCTCACTCACTAATGCTTATGAGCTAGAAAATCTTGCACCGTGAGTGAGCGATTAAGTTAAAATGCATAAAGAAAGTAGTCATCACACACCCGCTGAGGTATAAAGACAAATCAGAAAACCATAGGCGACTGTGCGACCAGAAAATAATACATGGTTGTTTTGAAAACCTGCTCACTCGCTCAAGGAAAAGACATGATAAGTGAGGATCAATGAGTGTGCGACTAAGAAGTAACTGAGTAATGAAGATCATGTCACTCACTCGCAAAATTTCAATGAAAATAAAGTCCTGAACGACAAGTCTGTGATTGATGAAAAGAAAGATGATGTCGCTTACTCGCTCAAATACAAACATAAAGAATTAAGAGATAGCGAGTGCGCGATTGAGAAGTAATGAAGCTGCCAGTTAGGTCATCGCCCAGTTGCGAAGCATATGAACTAAAGCAAAGATAGATCATGAGTGCACGACTGATAGAATGAAAGGGTCTTGTCGCTCACTCGCAAGGACAAGTTTGAAATGTAAGAGAGGTACATCGAGTTGGTGACAAATTGACATGTGGTTCATTCCAAGCCTACGAGGGCAAAAAGGGAAACAAGGTGTGTACTTTTTCCAGTAGGGATCATACAGTTTGAATTAATGGCAACATTAGTTACAGAGAAATGATTGCGTAATTCTGCAAGTGCGAGAATTTGACATTCAATTGGATAAGACACCGATTTGATGACTATAAGTGTGATTGATTGAGCTTGATTTTGTGCAGCTCTCATTTCTACATCCTAAGATTTCCTGTGAAGAGTGTTAGAGCTTGTTAGTCTAAAATAGTTTGTCTGAGGTAGTAATTTGAAGAGGAAGGATGAGTCAAGCTATTGTTCCTGCTGCTTTGCATGGGTCTGAAAAGAAGGAGGTTAGACCAAAAAGATACATGGAAGAATTTGCTGAGTTGTTGCTCGGGACTCTGAATACAAACAGTGTAACTCTGATATCCAATCCAATGTCCCCAACACTTTGATAATCCAAGGTTCACTTATATTATAATTATAAGTTATTATTAATATAATAATACTATAATTATAATATTCTATTCTATTTTATTATTATTATATAATTAGTTTTAAATTATATTATTTGTTTGTTTGTCTATTAGTATATTTTT
>MU226076.1:141348-197745 GCA_018584345.1 Thuja plicata
GAGTTTTTAGAGGGACATAGAAAGGGTACTTTTATCCCTAGATTATGGGTAGGTTTTGACTTCTCCATTGGGAAAAGAGTTTTTGATCTGATTAATGACTTCTTGAAACAATATAGAATGTCTACGGTGATTGCCAGGTTCTGTGATTCAGAACAATTTATGCAAACAACCCTAAAAAGAATGACTCATTGGCAAAAGATTAGAGATCATGAGCCACTGGATGATGAAGATGTTATAAGGAATAAGTTAAATAAGAATTAAGTCTAGGAGAGGAGAAGGAAATGGAATAACCTCCTTAGGGCAGAAGCTGAGCGGAAAGAGTCAGACAATTCTTTCTCTAGTTTTTTCCCTGATCTCCCATACTTGCAAAAAATAGAGGAAATGCTTAAATCCTATGACACTCTAATGGCACAGGTACCGCAGTTTAGTGCTGAGGATGCATAGTCTCAAGGGTCCCCAATTCCTATTGCATTTCATGACCTAGAACATCAGGAACAACAAGAAGAAGAGCATCAAGAAAAAGAAGAGGTCGGTGAGGAAGCTACCTCTAGAAAACCACCCAAGAAGAAACAGAAGAAAGAACACAAAATGATGCAGGACAGGAAAAGTATGGCCAAGGCTGTGATTACTGAGCATGGCAAATATTTTAGAAAGTTAAAAAGATAATTACAAAAAGAGCCTCCAACTGAAGGCCAAGGGGATAACCAAATGGATCTTTTTGAAAAGGATGACGAGAGAGTCATGATGGCTAATGAATTCATGAAAGATGATGAATTCATAAAGTCTGAAGAATTCAAAACTTTTTTAATCAAGTTGAAACAAAAGGACTTGAGGCAAGGATTGACTACAGGTGAAGAAAGTGCAGATAAAAATGAGGAGATTGTAAAAACACTCCAGGATTATGATCCTGAGAGTGAACTAATCACTGTGGACCAAGCCAAGTTGTTGGTACAAAACAGTGGAGTGATCTTGATGCCTGGTTGGGACTTACAGTCCACATTTGTCATTGATCAAATCAGGAGGCAAGAAGATCCCCTGTTAAAAACAGAGTTTGAGATGGATGAAGTTTTGAAAGGATCAGGATTTGATCCTAAATCCAAGACTCTTGCTATATGGTCACTAGCCCCTGCTACACAAAAGCCTCTGGTCATGACTATCAGAGAGGAAAAGAGGGCAGACAGAATGATATGGAATTTGCAGAGCACTACAGACACTGAGATAGCTCAGTTAATGACACAAGTCTCATTCATGAACTTGGCAAAGGTTGATGACCTGTCTAAGAGGTATGAAATAAATTTTGGCCAAATGATGGCCTTAGCTAAAAAGCATGAAGAGGTGGTGGTTCGAAACCACACATTGGAAGAAGAAATTGTTAAGTTGAAAGAGGAGTTAGTGGAGAGTAAAAGATAAAAGACTCCCACTCCTCAAGAGGTGTCAAAACACTAAAACAGATGTTGCCACAGAGGCAAAAGATGATTCAGCAGTGGCAGAAGACCATTCCAAAGAAATGTCACAAGGACAGAACATAAATGTCATGTCCATCATACTGCCAATACTTCAACATCGAATTGATGTTCTGAAGCAGAAGACTGATATAGTGTATACACTATATGGTTCATTGCAAGAAGCATCACATGTAGCGGCTGAGGCTATGACACTCTTGGAGCCTATATTCAAAACTTGGTCAGGAAGAGACAGGTTGATGGACAAATTAAAGACAACTATGTTATACAGTGATGATTTTCCTGACAAGATCACAGATACAATAGAAATGATCAATGAGGTGAATAACACATATGGTTTCTTCAATGGTAAGGTTGATCTGATAAACAATAAGTTGCAACTATTTGGTGACCAGTGCCCTCCCTTGATCCCAAAAATATATGATGAAGCTGGCCTGAAGCCGCAATCAGATTGGACAAATGGATTTGATGGGATATTCACAGATGATGAGATGAAACAACGCCTAGAAAAGGATGTGAATGCTCAATACTGCAATGAACTGCTTGACAACCTATTCAAGGTTGAGAGAGACATGGCAAAATTTGTTACACAGGCCAGATCAACCATTGATGCCAGATGGACAGAGGTTATTGCCAAATTGGAACAGGTGAAGACTTTTGATTGGCCAACTACCAAAGAGGTAAATAGATTGGAAGTGAAGCTGAAAGGATGAAGAGGATATTGTCAACCTGCACCAAGACCCTATTCAGACTTCGCCAACTTGTGCCACCTGTGTTCGGTTGCAGTTTTTGTCAACTACAATTTGTTATTAAAAAAGATTTTGTAAATCTTTCCCAGTAAGTCCATAGCTTGTTGCATCCTTAGTTATAAAAGGATTCCAAGACTACTGGGAAAGAAATAGCCATTTTTCATTGGAATGTTTAATATAAAAACTCTGGTTTAAGACTTATAGATATCTTTTGGGTTTTGAAATACTGTTGATTGTAATAGCAATTTTGATCATGAATACAAATGAAATCCATCAATAGTTTTCTGAAACATATGATGAGAATTTTGTCTTCATTATGTTTTTTTCTAAATTTTATGTAGATTGAATGTTTAAGGAATGTTCAATTTATGCATCCGTTAGGCAGATTTTAAAATAATTTAGGGGTTCTTTAAGGAAATATTAAAATTGCCTTAGGAGTATTTTCAGTGGGATTCAGGTTTTACAATGAATTTGATGAATTGATTTGCTATATGTGTGAGGGTAGATGTATAAGGTACATCTATGCTTATGTCAGATTTTATGACTGTCTTGAGTTTATGTTTATGACTAAGAGGGTTAAAACTATGCAACAGTGACTCCATGCCCTAGGACTAAGCACTGGTATGTCCTCCTTTGAATTAAGTGACTATCACTATTAAAATTTATCTTTACTCATGGTTTGGTCTATTTTCAATAAAAGTTACAGTGACTAACTCCTGTAATTCCATTCATATTCAACTGGAATAATTTAGTGATTTCATTATTCTGAGTTAGAAGGGTAATCCCGCTCGAGTTCATGGTGCTCAAAGTGTAGGAGGTTTTAAAACCTTGTTTCTGTCATTCTGTATCTTGCCTTGTCAGTGTCTGGGGTAGATAGAGCAAGCTCTCTGAGAATATTTTCATATCAACAAGAAAAGGAACTAACAAGCCCTATGTAAACTTAAGTAATAAGATGTGAAAAGGGCCTAAGTGGATAACTAGATGAACTGGTTACATGAAGTACCATATTCACACTAACAACCAACCTTAAGTGCAACTTAGGGAGATGCAAATAAATATGGGTCCTAGCTATAATGCTTAATGAGATACCCATGTACAATAGCTCCTCTCAACTCAAAATGGAGAAGAAAACCTAGTGGGAAAAAATCCCTCATGTGAGAGGATGATTGAAGAAGGTTTAAGTGACCCCTCCAAAAGATATTCTTTGTACCCATAAGATAGATATTAGATGAACATATTTTATCTTTGTAAAGGGTTTGGTGAACATATCTATATCCTGATTTCTTGTAGGATAGTAGCACAAATCAATGGCCTACTCCTTAATTAGCTTGTGCATATATTGCATATGGATCTCAATGTGTTTAATCTACTAATGATGGAATGAATTATTTGAGATATGGATGCCTCTCTAGTTGTCACAATAGATGGTTGATGGCTTTTGAAATTAATGCCAAGTTTGGTGAGGATATTTTGAATCCCTTAATGGCAACATTCATAGCACTCAATACTCAATGTCAGTTGAAGAGAGAGAAATGGCATGTTTCTTTGTTTTGCCAATAAATGAGACTGGAATCAAATTTAAAACTATAACTATCTTTCGATTATGAAGATCACCAACCCAATCAAAATTTGTATATCTAATCAAGTCTGAACTTGTGTCAACTGCATAGTGAATTCCATAATTGTGAGTGCCCTATATATATTATAGTATACATTTGGCAGCTTTCCAATGAAGTTCATATAGATTTCTAGTGAAGTGTGAAATGATGCCAAATGCAAAAGAGATGTTAAAGCATGAATGATTTAAGTAGACTAGGCTACCAATGATTTGAGGATACAAAGTGGCTCAAACAATGTTGTGGAACATTTCACCTCAAACTTGATTCCTGGTAGAAAGGGATTCAGTGCAGGCTTACAAGTAGTCATATGAAAATGAGCCAAGATGTCAAGAGTGTACTTGGGTTGTGTAAGAGATATGTAAGTAGATGTTTGAGAAATCTCAATCCCAAGGAAATAGTAGAGTAGACCCAAAAAAGTCATGGAAAATTTATCATGTAAATTAGTCTTAACATGTAATTTCCCCAAATTAATGAAAAGAAAATTAATTAAACTAATTAATTGAGTGATCCTAAAAATGAATTACTATAATAAAGGACTTATTTAATTAATTAATTTGATTATTATTTTGATGCAGGAGCATCTTGGGTTCATGGAAATCCCGTATCAACCAAAAATATGTTTACTTTTGAGCTCGGTAGCTTGTTGGAGACTTACGGTAGACTGCCCGGTAACTTCTCTGGAGTTCTCGGTTGAAGGTTGTGTTTTGTTTCACCGACCAAACTCAATTACTGTTCTTGGTGTAGTTTCACTGAATGGTCTCGGTGGCTCGGTGGTTTCGTGTTTCTCATCTCATCGAGTGTGTTTTCTTTTGTTGGATCTTCGGGCCAACATCTGCATTTAATTTTGGTCACGAAATTAACATTGGGATCTCTCATTGGGATGTGTGTGCACCAAAATATGGGTCATTTCTCTCTCCTATGTTGGATCTTTAGGATCTTTTGGGCCGACCTTTTTGGCAGCCTCTTGTATAAATATAGTGTTTTGTTCTTGGTCTAGGGGGTAGTTTTCGGATGGTAGTTTTGGGGATCTAGGGTTTGTGGATCTTGCATGTCTGAGGACTATTATTTAATATTATCATATTATATTGGCCAAAACTAGGAAGGCCTTACAACCTGACATGTATGAAGTTAGATGAATTAATGACAAGTATTTGTATTCCTTCTCTCCTCTATTCTTGAGCTTCCGAGTTATGTATCTGCAAGCTATTTTGGTGCTTGGGAGTGTCTTTGGCCCTAATTACTATCCCTCCTTGTATCAGGTGGTATCATAACGAGGGTTAGATATGAGGTTCCTTCTTGTAAATCCTAGTTGATTATTTGTTGTGGGGTAGTAGATTGCGATCCGACCTGCAATTATAGAGGGTTTCAAGGTGGTTCGAGGGAAGCGAAATGCAAATCCAGGCTTAGTTGATTTGCTAAGATAGATTACTGCTAGGTTGGAAGCTGCTGAGATAGCCCAACGCTGAGGAAGACATCTTGAGGATGTTAGTGATGATGATGAGGCCGAGGAAGTGCGGGAGGAAGTCGCACCTGCATCTATAATGGATCAAGGAGAAGAAAGGTTCCTAAAAGCTTTGACAAGTTTGAAGTCCACACCATGGTTTAATCCTCATGAGTATAGTGGAATGTTGGATTCAGATGAATTGATAGACTAGATAACTGAGATGGAGAAACACTTTGAGTATGAGAACATATAAGAGGAGAAAAAGGTGAAGATGGCAAGCAAAAAAATGAAAGGTCGTGCATCCTTGTGGTGGGAGCATCTGCAATTGGACCGAAAGAAGAAAGGTAAAGACAGTATCAAGGTATGGGATAAGATGATAAACAAGTTGAAGGGAAAGTTTCTACCTTGTGATTATCAGATTAATCTAGTTAGGAGAATGCAAAGTTTGAAATAGAAAGATAGCTCTGTGAAGGATACACCAAGGAATTTTATAGGTTAGATATCATATTTGGACATACTGAAGATGAGGTGGAAAGAATTGCAAGATACCTAAATGGATTAAGGAGTTCTATTCAATAAGAGATCAGTTTGGCAAAGATAGAGAGTATTGAGGAGGCTTATCAGTTTTCCCTAAAAGCTGAGGAGAAATTGAATAAAAGACATGAGAAAAGACAAAGAGGAAGAGGTGGAATATTCCCAAGGGGAAGAGGTAGATCCTATGGTGAAAATAGTAGATATGATCAGGAAAAGACAGATCAAGACAAAGGCAAGATCGATTGGAAAGGTGGAAGTTCATTCATAGGAAGAGGTAATTACTCCCGAGGTGGATATGGAAGAAGAGGATTCCAAGGAACTTGTTACAATTGTGGAGAAGAGGGACATAGATAATTTGAGTGTACACATGCAAGCAAGAAGGTCAGTAGTAGAAGAAATGCTTTGGTGCAAGAAGATTCACCGAATGAACCTGAGAAGGAAGAAAACTTGATGGTTGGAAGAATATTGTGGAGTGACAATAATAAGCAAGATCCTATAAGAAAGAGTTTGTTCAAGACCAAATGTAGAGTTGCAGACAAACTTTGGAAGGTGATTATTGACAGTGGGAGTTCAGAGAATCTGGCATCTGAGGAAATGGTCAAAAAGTTGCAGTTGGAAAGATTGAAGCACCTGAAGCCCTATCAGATTTCATGGATCAAGGATGAGCATACACTTATGGTAAGTGAATAATGTTTTTTGAATCTGAAAATTGGAAAGTATTATGATAAGGTGTTGTGTGATATTATTCCTATATATTATTGTCATATTTTGTTGGGAAGACCTTGGAAATATGATAGACATGCTATATATGATGGAAGATTGCACAAATATACTATTTGAGTTGATGGCAAGAGACAAATCTTGTTACCTTTGGTTGAAGAATCTACTGGTGAGATATGTACATCTGTGAGAGTTTGTTTGATGGAAGGTAGACAATTTGTTAAGGATCTGAAGAGAAGTGGTGTCTGTTATGATTTGATTCCTAACAAACTGAGTGAGAAAATAGAAGATAAAGTTCCTAAATAAGTGGAGAAGTTTCTCACCAAGTACAAAGAGATCATTTCAGATAATGTACTTGATGGTTTACCTTGGATGAGAGATATTAGTCATTGTATGGATCTGATTCCTAGAGTTAGTTTGTCAAACAAGGCACGACATCGATTGACACCAACCGAGAATGAGAAACTTAACCGGCAAGTTCATGAGTTGTTGTAGAAGGGTTTAATCAGAGAAATTTTGAGTCTATGAGAAGTACCAGTTGTTTTAGCACCTAAGAATAATGGAGAATGGTGAATGTGCACCGATTCAAGAGCTATTAACAAGATCACATTTAAGTATTGGTTCCCTATACCGAGAATGAATGATATAATGGATTGTTTGAGTGGAGCAAAATATTTTACCAAGATTGATTTGAAGAGTGGATATCATCATAACTTAATCAGAGAAGGTGATGAATGGAAGACTTCTTTCAAGACAAAATAAGGTTTGTATGAATGGTTGGTTATGCCTTTTGGTTTAACCAATGCACCGAGTACTTTTATGAGGTTAATGAATTAGGTTTTGAAGAAATTTTTGGGTAAATTTGTGATTGTGTACTTGGATGATATTATGATAATCAGTAAGACCAGAGAGGATCATTTGTTGCACCTTAGATAGATAGTGCAGAGATTGAAAGAGGAAAAGTTGTTGATTAATTTAAAAAAGTTTTCCTCCGTGAAAGAATAACTTGTGTATTTAGGTTTTGTGATTTTAGATGATGGTTTGAAGATGGATCCTGAGAAGGTTGAAGTTATACTTGATTGGCCTAAACCTGATAATGTCAGTGAGGTAAGATCATTTCATGTGTTAACAAGTTTTTACTAAAATTTTATCAGAAATTTCAATTCAATTTGTAATGCTATGACTGAGATAATGAGAGGAGATAAGAGATAATTCAAGTGGACACATGGAGATGATAAGAGTTTTGAAACTTTGAAACATAAGGTTGTTGAATTGTCCGTGTTAGACTTAACTAATTTCAATAAGCTATTCCAAGTTGAATGTGATGCAAGTGGCAGTGCAATAGGAGTTGTGTTGAGTCAAGAAGGTAAACCTGTTGCTTTCTTTAGTGAGAAGTTTAATGATGTGAAAAGGAAATATTATGTGTATGATCAAGAATTATATGCTATTGTTCAAGCTCTAAAGAAATGGAGACATTATTTGATGTTGAGTGAATTTGTCTTATATACTGATCATAAGGCTTTACAATATTTTGGTAGTTAGACTAAGTTGAATCGGAGACATATGAAATGGGTTGAGTATTTGCATAATTTCACATTTGTGATAAAGCATAAGAGTGGAGTATCCAACCAAGTTTTTGATGCATTGAGTAGAAGAATATCTTTGTTGATGGAAATGAGAATTGAGATTCTTGGTTTTGATGATATGAAGAATTTGTATGAAACTGACCCTGGTTTTTTTGAGCCATGGAGAATGTGCAGAGCACCTATTCCAGATCAATCGAGTAGGTCTGAAGACTATTTCATTCAAGAAGGTATGTTGTTTTGATGACAACCAAGGACGGAAGATCCAAGAATGGATAATCCAAACCCTGATTGCGGCCAGCAACAACAACACATTGGAAAACAACAAACAATAGAGATAGAAAACAACATTCAATTTATTGCAACATGTTGGGTTGTAAGGCCTTCCCAGTTACGGCCAATTACAAAGATATGAATCAAAGATTTAGCACATATCTTCTGCAAGCATCAGGGCATTGACCTTCTGCCCAAACATACACCTCAGATCCAACACTCAGATCCTTAGATATGGTCATCTACCTCACATCTGATACCATCCAATGATGATACCCTAAGCTAAGAACATAACACTACTTAAATACAAGATTCAACCAACATGTCAGCCACAAAACAAACATAGGAGATACCAAAAACCCATATTTAGGTCCCCACAATCCCCAATGAGAGATCTAAATTAAATGTCATGCTACACAAATTAAATACATCAAGTCAGCTTCTCAGATTTGCAAGAACACAAGAAAGCCAAAACTCTCGAGCACCATAAGTGTCGACCCCCCGGCCAACACATGTCGAGCAACACCAAAGATCGAGCACCAACATGCATCGAGCCCTTCAACGACTGAGTGCCTCAGCCAACACTGCGACCAAGCAACAACACTCATCTTCGACCAAGTAACACTTCACCAGCTAAGATCAAAACACACCAAGTACTCTCCAAAGAAAATATGTTTTTGTGTGATACAGGATTGCCAAGAATCCTAGGATGCTCCTGCATCAGACACCCCAGGTAAAAGAAGATATTCCCATAAAGGAAATCATGAACATCTTAAGGGAATCAAAACAGGTATGCCATATCTATTCTTAACCCATATATCCTCTTTCCCTTCATGTCATATTATCTTTACTCTGTCCACTATCCCATTCAGCAAGTTCATCTACCCTGGACTTTTCTTATTTCTCCTATTTATAATTAACAGCGACTGACTCTGACCATACTCTGCACTATTGACACTATCAACATTTCGGTGAACCACATCCTCACCAGACTCACTAATCAACTTGGTATCATTTGCATCTCTCTGTGTCACTAGTGTCATCATCTGTTGCACAATCTTCATCAAAAATGCCATCTGCCTCTTAATCTTTGTAAGTTCCTCAGAGATGTCATTCTGTTTTCCCTTCAAACTCTCCTTCCTTTCATCAATAGGAATAGGTTCATCAACTCTTTGCTCCTCATGTTTGTTACTGCCTCTCAGGAAACATCTAATAACTCCACATCCCTTAACTCTTGCTTCCTGCAAAGGTATTAGTTTATGCTTGGATCTACCTTGCCTTACAACATAAGTATTTGCATGACCATCAAACATAACATGTTTGTCATATTGCCAAGGTCTACCGAGCAATAGATGACAAGCATCCATAGGTACCACATCACACAATATCTCATCATAGTAAGATCTAATCTTAAAATTAATAAGGCATTGTTCCTCAATCCTAACCTTAGACACATCTTGTATCCAACTAATCTTATATAGATAAGGATATTTCCTCCTTTCCAAACTCAACTTACTAACCATCTCTTCTGAAACAAAATTATCATAACTACTACCATCAATTAAGACATTACATACCTTGTCCTTGCACTTACATTTGGTTCTGAACAAATTTCTTCTTTGCATAGGTTCACTAACACATGTAGCTAATCTCCTGGTAATAAGAACTTCACCTTCTTCTACAGCATTCACTTGATTCTGCTTAGCAGTTAGTGAAAATCTTCTTTTAGGACATTGAAAAGCCCTATGACCCTTCTCACCACACTAAAAACAAGTACCCATGAACTCATTTTTACATCTTCCTCTTTTCCCACCATTATAGTTCCTATTGGTTTGACCACTGCCAGATCCTTCATTAGTTTGTTTAAGATTCTCTACCATATTACTCTCAGCAGTTGTTTCACCAGTCTTACCACCTCAACTTTTGTTATTCGGTCTTCCCTCAAATTTCTTGTTTAGATTCTCCTCAATCTTCAATACCATTTGATAAGAATCTCTTATTATGTTCATCCTAACAATAAGTAACTCTTCTTGTATACTATGTCTCAATCCATAGATATACCTAGCAACCTTCTCTTTATCGACTTCTGAATGACCAGTCCTAATCAAGATTTTATAAAACTCCTCCGTATACTCTTGCACCAATTTTCTTGCCTGCCTCAAACCTTTCATCTTCTCAACCATTTCCAATTAATAATCCACCGGAATGAATTGCTTCTTCAACTTATCAACCATTCAGTTTCATCTGATGATCTTGTCTTTACCTCTTTGACTTCTTTCCAATTGAACTTCTCTCCACCATATGTTTGCATGACCTTTTAGCCTTGTCTTTGTGAACCGAACTCTATTAGGATCTTCTAGTTCCTCATACTCAAAGTATTCATCCATCTCACTAATCCAACCGATCAACTCTTCTAGCCTAAGGCTTCCAGTGAATGTAGAAACTTTGATCTTAGGTCTTTTCCCAATTTTAGATATAACTCTTAGAAATCTAGCCTCCTCTGGATCTCTGACAGCTTCTTTGAAATGATCTTCTTCTTTAGACTCTTCACCATTATCTCTGTGTTCTCTAGATGCATTCTTTCTTTGCAATTCCTCCTGCAGATCTCACACCTACTTCTGCAAATCTTGGACATATTCAAAACTGACCTCCACCTTAGGTTCTTCTTTTGTGATCTCATGACTCTTCCTCAGAGGCATCTTCAAGATATATGCAAACCCTCTACGAAAAATCACCAACTTTCCAACCCAAGGTCCTGGTGAAAACTGCCTCACCTTTGGTGATCTATCCACACACTCAAGAACTTCAAGATTTGATACCACCTAACGATAGCCAAGGATGGAGGATCCAAGAATGGATAGTCCAAACCCTGATTACAACCAACAACAACAACATAATGGAACACAACAAATAATAGAGATAGAAAACAACATTTAATTTATTGCAACATGTCAGGCTGTAAGGCCTTCCCGGTTATGGACAATTACAAAGATATGAATCCAAGATCTAGCACATATCTTCTGCAAGCATCAGGTCATTCACCTTCTACCCAAACATACAAATCAGATCCAATACTCAGATCCTTAGATATGGTCATCTACCTCCCATCCGATACCATCCAATGATGATGCCCTAAGCTAAGAACATAATACTACTTAAATACAAGAGGCAACCAACATGTCAACCACAAAACAAACATAGGAGATACCAACAACCCATATTTAGTTTCCCGCAATCCCCAATGAGAGATCTAAATTAAATTCCACACTACACAAATTAAATACATCAAGTCGGCCTCCTAGATTTGTAAGGACACAAGTCGGCAAGCAACACTGCCAAGCACCACAAAGCCAAAACTGTCAAGCACCAACAAGTGTTGAGCCCCCCGACCAACACATATCAAGGAACACTGAAGACCGAGAACCATCATGTGCTGAGACCTTCAGTGACCGAGTGCCTAAGCCAACACTACGACCGAGCAACAACACTCATCTTCGACTGAGTAACACTCACAAGCTAAGATAAAAACACACTAAGTACTCTCCAAAGAAAATAATTTTTTGTGTGATACAGGATTTCCAAGAATCCTAGGATGCTCATGTATTATGTTCAAAGGTATTCAGTTATGTATACCAAGAGGATCAATGAGAATCAATTTGATAAAGGAGAAGCATAGTAGTGGTTTGGCTGGACATTTTGGCATTGATAAGACATTGAGTTTACTTAAGGAAATGTATTTTTGGCCTCGGTTGTATAAGGATGTTCAGAAATTTGTGAAGAGTTATGGAGTTTGTCAAGTTGCAAAAGGAGTAAGTCAGAATACTAGATTGTATACACTGATTTCTATTCTTGAGAAACCTTAGAGTGATATTAGTATGGATTTTGTTTTTGGCTTACCAAGGACAACAAGAGGTAATGATTCCATATTTGTTGCTGTGGATAGATTTTCCAAGATGACACATTTCATACCATGTAGGAAAACATCATATACAATGCATATAGAAGATATTTTCTTCAAGGAGATTGTCAAATTGCATGGATTACAAAGGAGTATTATCTCTGACCGAGACAGTAAGGCTGTTGGCTATTTTTGGAAAACTCTTTGGAAGAAGCTGGACATCAAGTTGAAGTATAGTTCTACATTTCACCCACAGACTAATGGACAAACAAACGTTGTAAACTAAATTTTGGGTAACTTGTTGAGATTCTTAGTTGGAGAAAAACTGAGTAATTGGGATTTTATGTTAGCACAAGCAGAGTTGCATATAATAATTTAGTAAATAGGAGTACTGGAAAGAAACCTTTTCATATTGTTATTGGCATAAAACTAAGAGGTATATCAGACTTGAGAGATATTGTTGGAGAAGATAAGAGGAGTGTTGAAGGAGAAGAATTTGTTGAGTTTATGCAGTCATTGCATGAGGAAGTGAAACATAAGTTGGAGAAAAGTAATCAAAAATACAAGGATAGTGCAGATAGATCGAGAAGAAATAAGAATTTTGAGGTTGGCAATGAAGTGATGGTTCATTTGAAGAAAGGCATATTTCTTGTTGGAACATATGGTAAATTGAAGATGAAAGAAATTTGGTCCTTGCAAGATATTAAGGAAGTTTTATAGTGGAAATTATTATGAAGTAGAGTTACCTGATATATAAGTTGTATTCAACATTTCAGATTTGTATGAGTATCATGAACTTGATGAAGAAGTGACAGTTCTGAGTGATTATCCTAAGAAACAGATAGAAGAAGTTGAACAGATTTTGGAGCAAAGAATTGGTAAGATCACAAGAGGAAAGGGTTACATGGAATACTTGGTAAAGTGGAAGAACAAACTGATTGAAGACTCTACGTGGATTTCTCAATCTAAGTTGGATTCAGCTCAGGTCATACCTGACTCATGATTCACAGAATCCTTTATTTTCAACCACAAGTGTTTGATGCAGGAGCATATTGGGTTCATCGCAATCCTTTATCAACCAAAAATATGCTTTCTTTGAGCTCGATAGCTTGTTGGAGACATTCAGTAGACTGCTCGGTAACTTTTCTGAAATTCTCGATTGAAGTTTCTATTTTTTTTCACCAACCGAACTTGGTTACTATTCTTGGCGTGGTTTCACCGAATGGTCTCAGTTGCTTGGTTGTTTCCTGTTCATGTCTCACCGAGTGTGTTTTCTTTTGTTGGATCCTCATACTGACATCTGCATTTAATTTTGATCGCGTAATTAATGTTGGGATCTCTAATTGGGATGTGTGTGGACCTAAATCTGGGTCGTTTCTCTCTCCTATGATGGATCTTTAGGATATTTTGGGCCAACCTTTTTGGTATCCTCTTGTATAAATGTAGTGTTTTTTTCTTAGTCTAGGGGGTAGTTTTTGGATGGTAATTTTGGGGATCTAGGGTTTGTGGATCTCGCATGTCTGAGCACTATTTTGTAATATTTTCATATTATATTAGCCAAATTCGGGAAGGCCTTATAGCCTAACATGTATTAAGTTAGATGAATTAATGAAAAGTATATGTATTCTTTCTCTCCTCTATGTTTGAGCTTCCAAGTTGTGTATCTGCAAGATGGTTTGGTGTTTGGGAGTGCCTTTGGCCCTAAGTATTATCCCTCCCCGCGTCATATTTAAAGGTAAATTATTTACTATTTTAGGCCCAGTCCTATATGTAACTTGTGGACCTATTTGTAACTTGCTCTAGGCCGACATGTTTCCTAATAAAGGTCTGAATCTCATATTTATTTGGCCTCATAAACAATTGTAATCATCCATCAGTCAAAAATATTCTCTTTCTTGTATTTGCAATTATGATTGGAAATTGGATTCCTATTTTGAATTTTTTGAGGTGCAAGACCCTCCCTAATATGTTGATTCATCCAAATTTGTGAAGTCTTCAATTAAAGAAAAATTTGCAGAAATCATTTTAATCGGATGTTATTCTATGTTGAATCTAAAACTATTTTTCCTAAAGGTTATATTGTGCCACTTCATTCCTTTGCAAAAATTATAATAATATTTCAGCCAAAGGCTATATTCCATCTAAAGCATGGTGAATCATTTTGTTGCTTCATATTATATTGGATGGTGCTAACACTTTCCAATGATCAATGTATTGGTATACACGATGCATTCCCTAGTAGAAATATATTTTGGAAGTTTGGATTAATATCTTGAGTGATCGCTATATTTTGACATCGAATATTTCTAACAATTGTTTTCATTTAGTTTTGGATGTGGATTAAGCTAGAATCAAATCTATTTGCTTGTGAATTACCATGAAGTCATCCCATATGCTTAGCACCAAGGAAATACTTTGTTTTTTGATAACATTATTTATTGACTGAATAACATAATAAAAGCATAATATTGGTTGGTTCAAGGCATAAATATAGTGATTAAGTCCTTCCATATCAAGGTGCAACATAGACTGAAGAACTATCAATATTCAAGAGTTGATAGACATTAATGGCTCCAAGTTACAAATTGCACTAATCAAAATAAGTAAGCAGAATGATATCTCTATTAATTCATTCGATCAATAATATGCTTGAAGTAGGAATGCAAGCCTTGAGTATCTCAGATATTGCTACATGATATTAAAGATCAAAATTGACCAAGGAAAGATGATTTTAGGGAGTTAATTCCTTAATCAAAGTCATTAAAATTGTGTGTGATATATAGTAGTGAAAGCATCTATATTACGAATTACACCATGAAGAAGCTTTTATTGGTAGCATTCACATTCATCTATTGGTGTATTACTCATTGGCTACCAATTGAGGTCAGAAGTACAAGGGAAGTGGATGATTAATTCATTGATGTCCCCATCACATGAATTCATTCATATGTGAATATCATGATTCCCTCTAGGTGCACTTCTAAATGTGTTGAGTTATAGTTATTTTAGATAGATTATGTGCATTTTCATCTATTTTGTTCTTGTATTAGTTTGGGTACATTAGAGGTACCAAACCTAGTGATATTTCTAGCCTGTTGGGTTGATGAGTAGAAAATAATATTTTAATTAGAGAGTTGACAAGAGAATGAAAGCAGATAAAGGAGATGCTCAATGAAAGATCACATAAAAGGTCAATGATGCTGAATTTTCTATGGAGGAATGAGCAACATGAGAATCAACCCCCCTTATTTGTTGAATGGTTATATTAGTTCAAGCAATATTGGCTTAATGAAGGTTCAAGTTGTACATGTCTATAAAAATTTACATAGACATGAGGATGAGGTATCCATCCTTTGAGGTTAGTGGAGAATACAACAACAATTTGAGATAGAAGATTGGCAATGAGTGTGATGGGCTACATGAGGAAGAATACATATACTCAGCCACATGAGTATATGAAAGAATATTCAACTGCACCTATAAGTGGAGAACACCTAAGCCTACATGGAAGACACAAGCTTGAATAGGTTTCTTGCATGGAGCTTTCCAAGCCAACATTGATTGATCAACTTCATGGAGATGCAGACTTTGCCAATAATCCCTTGCTTGAGAAAATACATTGAAGACAACCAAGAGTGGGTAGATACAAACTTGATTTAAATTTTAGATGTTGATTTCCCACATTATAATATCTCAATAGCAATTGAATAAAATAACGAGGAAAAAGATCCAATCTACAATTTAGTTGACAATAGCTTGGTTGAGCTTGTGTTTAATGGAAAGGGTGTTGAAGACAAATCAGAAGATTTGATTCAGAGATCTCACCCCTTGGAAGTTCAATTAAGGATAAATGAGGGCATGATTATTTCATCACTCACCCCCATTTATGACACCCATCAAATTATGTCAAATTGTTTATGGAGAATACAGGAGGGAGAACTATCACTTGTAGAATTGCAAGCTCTTAGAGAATCTATGGTGGTCGTGAAATGAGATTTCCTTCACCTTGTTGTTGATAGATATCATTTCCTATAGCTCAATGATATGTATTTTGATGTTTTAAAAAGGAAAATGGATGATGTAGAAAATCTCGCCTATGAGCTTGAGGTGGCACTTCAAAAATTAGGAAAGCATATTGATGGACTTGATGCAAGAATATTTGAGAATGGGCAAATGATTGAGGGGGTGATAGACAATTTTTAGTTTTATATTCATTGGAGGGATATTGTAAGAATGAAAGAGTTATAAATAAGAGGGGCGAAGAATTTAAAAAGAGTTTATGATTTATGGTATAGAATTTTATGATTTTAAATACATCAATTATATTGCATTAAATTTAATAGAGGAAATATTTCCTCTATTAAAATTTATGCAATATAATTGATGTATTTAAAATCATAAAATTCTATATCATAAATCATAAACTCTTTTTACATTCTTCGCCCCTCTTATTTATAACTCTTTCATTCTTACTAGTTGCACTCACTTACCAAATGTGGGGTAAAGGATTGATAACTAACTTTAACTAACTCCAATAATCCCACATTCCTCCTACCATGTGCTTTCCAATTAAGGAAAACTATAAATATTTAACCTCTCTCACATCCAAGGCCAATGACATTTTTATTGTTTCTGGCATGTCAATATCTCTAGAATTTTTCAATATTCAATCATTTTACATCATCATTGTATTCATTTCTATATAGTTGTAATTTTATTTTGCATTCCTCCTTTGAAATCTTTGATTTTTCACAATCTCTTGTGCAATGTGCTCTGAGAGAAAACTTATTTAAAAAAAAAAATTGTGTGAATAAGGGGGCAATGGAGTAGGTCTTAGCAAATATGAGTATTTTGTTTTCAATTAATATGTATTTTTCTTGTAAAATATCTATTGTAGGATGTTGGAATCAATCTAAATTTATTTTTCAAAAAATCTATTTCTTCCATATACACCTGGTTGCATTAGGATCATGGGGATTCGCTAGTTAGCAACTCTGGACAGGGCGTTGTTTATATCAGAATAGAACATAAAAAGCTTGTTGAGGATTTGCACAAAATTGGAGGGTTCTTCTAGACTATATCCAAAAGGGTTAAGGTTTTGGTACTTATGTTCATGATGCAACATTGAGATTCCAGTAGATATGGCTACAAGCATCTGTGCTTCGTTTGGGATCTTGTCTAGAGTAGGTCCAATGTCAAATAGTTTGATATGTGATTGCTTGAGGGAAATAAATCTCTCGACCAAGAGGACTGTAATGTCCCCAAATTTATGGTAAGAGAATTAATTAAAATAATTAGTTGAGTGATCCTAAAACTAAATTAATATCATAAAGGACTTATTTAAATAATTAATTTAATTTCTTTCCCAGATGAGCTTTCGAATCAGTTTATTATTAATAATATATATAGTGGCTCAACCACTTTTGCCTTAAAAAAATAAAAATTAATTAATTTAATTATTATTTAAAGGTGAATTATTTAATATTTTGAGCCCAGTCATATATGTAACTTGTGGACCTATTTATAACATGATCTAGGCTGACATGTTTTATAATAGAGGTGCAAACATCACATTTATTTGGCCTCTGGGAAATAATTGTTATCAACCATCGATCAATAATCGTCTCTTGTTTGTATTTTCTATTTTGATTGCCAATTGGATTCATATTCTATAGTTTCAGAGGTGTAAGACCCTCCCTATTCTTTCGATTCATCCAAATTTGTGAAGTATTCAATTGAAGACAAATTTGCAAAAATCATTGTAATCAGATGTTATTCTATGTTGAATCAAAAAAATTTTCTCGAAGATTATATTGTGTTTCTTCTTTCCTTTGCAACAATAATAATATTTCAGCCAAATACTATATTGTATATGTACTATCCTAAATTGTAAGCACCTAACTAGTGTACAATTTAAGGACTATTTTGCACCCACCTTAGTGTGTGTTTTCTATAGCAAGACCTCGTATGACACTTAATGGACACCTAAATTCAAATATGGGTCCTCTCTCATTTTGATCTCATTAAAATCGAGGTTAGCCCTTATTTCTAAGTGTTCTCTATTTTTACTCCAATGCAACACTTAATTTCATCACCTAGGCCCTATATTACCATTTGTGGCCTTTTCATTCTCTCTTGACCTCGAAACCAATTATCAATTGTAATCTTGCATTCTCTCTTTGTCTGGGACCCATGGTTCTAATTTGGTCCGTGATTGGGTCGAACAAAAAATTTCAAACATTTTGTTCCTAGGACCACAATGTTTCAAACGTTGAGTTCATCGATACTTTGGCTCAAAATTGAGCTAGGGACCTATCTTGGTGTTTACATGAAGGATTTTGATTTACAATTGGTCTGCTTGAGTTTTAACCCCTGAAATATTGTGAGAGGCATATAAACACCTTATCTCTCCTCATTTTGATATCAATTACTATCCTCACACATCCATGATCTATAAGCAAGCATCTCAGATTATCAACAAGCAATCAAGCATTCAAGCTATCAAGTGCAAGGAAGCAAATCAAGTTCAAGATCTATCGAGCCTTCAAGTCCAAGATTCTATCATTCTTCTCAAGGATTAAAGGTGTTATCCTCCATAGATCTTGTTGGAAAGAGTCAACTGGTAATGCATGGTAAGTTGTCATTGATGGAAACAATATACTTTTCTCTTGGTCACTTGTAATATACTTTTCCTACCAAAATTTTTGGTGATGAAAAAAGATAAGTATGGAGAACAATTAAGGATGCAGGTTCAACGATCGAGATAGTACAAACAAAGGTCAAAGTATCAGATGTTGTGAAGTTGGAGATTAAGACAATACATCATGGTATATCTAATCCTATGATCACATTTTTTTATGATAATGATTGATGGAGATATGATTCACTGAGTATTGTGTTGACAAAGAATTATCTTATGTGAGCTAGTAGCATATTGGATTGGTCAACGATCCTATTGGATCGATGATCTGATTGGTTGGATGAAAGATCTTGTTTGGTTTGACTCCCTTCATCGTAAATTTTTATTGGTACAGGTTAGCATTGATTTTTTATTCAAGGAGGTACACGTTTCATATTCTTATAGTAGAGCCGACTAAATTAATGTTATGAGCCTATAATCGAGTATATAAGATTGAGTTTTTAATGTGAAGATAGATGGATATTGATGTGATGATATGAAAGCGATATTGATATAAAGATTGGTAGTTTATAATATCTTTGGAGCCTCATTGGAACTATAATGGTTTTATTGATGCTAGTAGTCAGTTTAGTTTTGGGACTATAAGTCCTTTCTATATTGTAATTTATATTTGATCAGTGAACCCGACTAAGGGCCAAATTAGTGTTTTGTAATTGAGAAGTTTTCTCTAGGCTATAAGCTTGAATGCATGTGCATTCCCTTCATATGTACTTATACCTTTAACATGGTTCTTATTACTATAGTAGTGAGATATTTGTGGGTATCATCCCCACCGAGGGTTTTTGCTTTATTAAGTTTTCCTCAATAATAAATCATGGTGTTCTAATGTGGATGATATTTATCTCATTTTGTTTACTTTTCGTTACTAGTAGAATTAAGTTGTGGCTTTGGTTTGTTGAGTTTAAATTTATTGTTGCACCGATTCACCCCCCTATTGGTGCTTCCTAATCCTAACAATTGGTATATGAGCTTAGTTTCTTGGATAAAGTTTAACAGCTCGAGGAAGATCCTGATGGAAGCATCTAGCAGTACTCATAAGTAGTTCTTGAATGTACTTGAAGATTTGGATAAATCCAATACTCACATTCATGATCTAGATGGAAAGTTGAAAGAGGCTGATAAAATCATTGTCAATTTAAAGGAACAATTGAAGTAGTCCAGTGGGAAAAGGAAGGACCTTGTGGATCAGTTATCTCTAAAAGGTACTGAATGTGAATCTAATGGAGAAAACAAACCTAAAGAGTATGATTTGATTGTAAAGGAATGAGATAATATAAAGAATGTGATAGAAGCCATGGCAATCAAAATGACTGAAGAAATGGAATCAAAGACGACACTTGAGCAATCATTGAAGCACAAAACTAAAGAATGCTACAAGCTGAATAGTGAAGTTGGACAGTTGAAAGTTTTTCTTGAAGAATCTAAACATAATGAGAAAGAACAAGAAAGAGTTAATGAGATATTGAGAAGAGATCTAGATGGTTCCCAAGAAATTCAAGAAAAAATCAGATCTAGCTCTAAGAAGCTTGATGAAAAAAGTGCAAGTCAAAGACCACATGGAGATAAGCATGGCTTAGGGTGTGAACAAGGAGAATGTTCTAAAACTGCTGAAGAAAAGGTAGATCAGATTGAGCAACCTAAGGAGACACTCGTGAAGAAAAAATGGACAAAGATTCAATGGCATATGTTATTAATGAAATCGAATTGGATATAGGGAAAAGGAATGTCGGAGCAATCCAACACCTTTTTTGGGATATTGTTTCACATGTTGCCAATATGGGCACGGATCTAAAGAATGCAGTTCTAGATCTAGACCTAATACAAGCGGAGGAAACCCTACATGTTACAAATGCAACAAATTTGGGCATATTGCAAGGAATTGCAAATTGAAGAATAACTTATTAAATCAAAGGTATATAAATTCAAGTGTTGTATGTTACAAATGCAATAATTTTGGTCATATAGCTAGAAATTGTAGAATGAATGGACCGGTTGGAAGAAACAATGTAAGAAGTAATAGTAATGAAAGAAGAAGAAAAACATGCTTTAACTACAAGAAATAAGGACATATTTCTCGATATTGCAAATCTAACAATGTGGGAAAAGAGAATAATGAGTCTTATGATAAAGGAAAGAATCCTATGCTAATTGATGAAACCCAAAAGAAAATGGAGAAGACATGGGCCAGGAAAGAACTGATTGATTCATCAAGTAAAATCACACTAGCTTATGATGTGGATCATTCATCATTAGAAAATTAGTTTATAATACCTAAGGGGTAGTTCTCATCATAAAATCCTATGACACCCTGTGAATTAAAGCAATATTAACTGCAATAAAATATTTAGTTGAAGAATGGTTCAGAAAAGCTATGATAGAGATCGCAAAAATTTTCATAATCATATCGATGATTATAGGCAGACTTATTGTTAACTGGTTTTGTCATCTTTATGGAAGGTTAGGGTACATATGACATTTAATGAAAAATTCTGATCGAAATTGAAGGATAAAAAGTATTTTGAGACTTCATTTAACACTTTTCTTTCTAGCGATCAAGTCAAAACCTATGAGGAGAAGAAAGCAAAAGAGTACAAGTCTTGAGAAGAAAAGAGGAAAAGTGAATAATGATGAGTCTTCTATAGAATTTGATCAATCCAAGAAGAATATAAGGACCAAAGGAACCACAACAGATAAGGTGGTTACTAACCAACCTTTGAGTGTTGGTAAGAATGAAGACCATATAGATAAAATTCTGAATTATGTGATTAAGCTTGGTGCCTTGGTGCAGGTAAATAAATATTACAATATACTGAATGAGGAAAAGAGAAAAAGGATAGAGGATGGAGTATTTTTACATTTGGATAAGTTTAACAGACCCTTAGTTGAGATGAAAGATCAAATACTAGATCATCTATCCACTAAAATTGAAGTAAGAAGACTAGTTGCATTAGATGAAGGCAAGTTGATTAGAGAGGTATTCATGTCTAAAATGTTCCCTGTAATTCAAAATGATGAAATGAAAAGAGTAATTGACAAAGAAAAGAAAAGACTATTGATAAAGAGAAGAAAAAGTATGTTAATGAATGGTAAAAATGAAGAAATTATTGTTGAAATAGATGACGTGATGAGTAAAATGTTGATGGAAGTGAGTGATGAAGTACCTAAGAAGAAAGAGTCCAGGACAAAGAGAAGTAAAGATAGATATGGATTTATGGTGCATCCACCCCTAAAGTTAAGGAACTAAATGTTTATATTGATGGTTTACCATTTACTCATGATGACACAGATGTTATTGGAGATGGGAAATAGGAAGGACAAAAAGTTAAGGATCCCTTTATCGATCCCTCTAAAATAATCACAGGGGATGAATTGAAATATATTATTTCGGGTAAAGGATACTTAGTTGACCAACCTGTTGAGATTGAAGTTGAACCAGTAAAGGAGGAAGATGAACATATTTATGGTGTTGTTATGGATATAGAGGTAACCGGAGAAGATGACATATTTTTGAAGCAGTAAGGTCTGAGGAAAGGACAGAAGAGCATGTGAGGCAAGCTAAAGTCTATGTTGAAGAAGATAGAAGGGAGAAACTGAAAGAGATAGAGGAAATTCATACTAGAATCAATCTATCTTTTGGTAAGTCAGAAGCATTATTGGAAAGAGATTCATTTGAATCCCTTGAATTATTTGACTTACATGGTCTGATAGATTTGGATGCTATGGAAGAAAAGGAACTAATGAAAGTTGCAGTTTTGGCACTAGTCGAAGCTCATGCCAAATCTATGAGAAAAAGGGAAAAGGGCAGAAAACTACTATCTAGGGCAGTTGAAGTTCTAGATAAAGTAATGCCTAATGTACAAGTAAATCAACATAATTTTATACATGACCGACTTGAAGAGCTTTTGAATAATTTTGATGTTCAATTTGAATCCTTGGAGAAGATTGTAGAAGATAAAGTACAAAAGGGGTTTTCTATGAAGATATTTTATCATTTGTGTTCACTAATTCCTAAGGATAGATCCTCTTTAGATGTTGGAATTGTTCAAATAAAAAGGAGTATTGAGGAAGGAAGCATAATTATTAAATTATATATTGATCCCTTTTCAAAAGTTGAAAATGTTAACAAGTATATTGAGGAAAGCCAAAATATACTAGTTGATAGAGAAAAGGCCTTTGATTCATCAAATAAATTTGCAACTGATTATATGGCTAAAGTTTTCAAGTTGAATGATAAGATTAATGTCTTGGAGGTTGAGAGAAGAAGAGTACTTGGATGATTCACTGAACTAAGGAACCTCATTGTTCCCAAGTTGGATACCATACAGAGGAGTCTTGGAGAGGTAGAAATTTTGAATAGATCTCCACCCCCACCTAATCTTATTCATACTGAGGAAACAACTTATGTGTAGTGTGGGAAGATTCAGATCTTGGACAGCTTGAGAAAGACTTGGAACACAGATCTTGTCACTTTAAAGGATAGTTTTTCATATGTTTTCAAGCTTATATGAATATGTGAACAATATAGGATTTTGGTAGATAATTTTTCCTTTTTGTCTGCCTTTGGCATTGATGTCAAAAGGGGAGAAGATTTGTGTGAAAAATGAATATCTATCTTAGGGAGAGTTTTTTTATTGAAGAAGTTTTTTTTGGACTTGGAATTTTGGGATGGACACTTAGTCATTTTTTACTAAGTGTTTCCATTGATGCCAAAAGGGGAAATTGGTTGAAAGAGTCAACTGGTAATGCATGGTATGTTGTCATTGATGGATAATATATACTTTACTCTTGGTCACTTGTAATATAATTTTCCTACCAAAAGTTTTGGGGATGAAAATAACAAAGTATGGAGAACAATTATGGATACAGGTTCACAGATTGAGACAGTACAGACAAAGGCCAAAGTATCAGATACTGTGAAGCTGGAGATTGGGAGAAGACATCATGGTATATCTAATCCAATGATCCCAATTTTTATGATACTAATTGATAGAGATATGATTCATTGAGTATCACATTGACATAGAATTATCTTATGCAAGTCAGTAGCATAATAGATTGATCAGTGATCCTATCAGATCGATGATCTAATTGGTTGGACAACACATCTTGTTTGGGCTAACTTCCTACATGGTAAATTTTGATTGGTATAGGTTAGCATTGAGTTTTGGTTCGTGTTTTGATTCAAGGAGGTACATGTTTCATATTCTCATATTAGAGCCGACTAAGTTAATATTATGAGCCTATGATAGAGTATATAAGATCAAGTTTTTTGATGCGAAGACAGATGGATATTGATGTGATGATATGTAAGTGATATTGATGTAAAGATTAGTAGTTTATGATATATGTGGAGCTTCATTGGAATTGTATTGGCATTATTGATGCTACCAGTCAATTCAGTTTTGGGACTATTAGTCCTTTCTATATTATAATCTGTATCTGATCAGTGAGTCCGACTGAGGGATAGATAAATGTTTTTTAATTGAGAAGTGTTATCTAGTTGTAAGCTTGAATGCATGTGCATTCCCTTCATATGTACTTATACCTTTAATAGGGTACTTATTACTGTAGTAGTGAGATATATGTGGGTATCATCCCCACTAGGGTTTTCTCCTTAACCAAGTTTTCCTCGATAAAAAATCATGGTGTTCTGACATGGATGATATTTACCTTGTTCTGTATACTTTTGGTTATTAGTGGAATTAGTTTATGGAGCTGTCAAAGAAAATTTGAGAAGATCAGGAGCTATCAAAAATTCCCTGGAAATTTAAGGCAAAAACCCAGGGAACAAAATGTTTCAAATGTTATGTTCTTGGGAATAGAATGTTTCAAACATTTTGTACCTCCCATAATGGGACCAAATTTATTTTTGGAGTAGGTTGTAGTCTTCAAGTTCTAGATCTACAGTTACAAGTATTTTTTAGATTTTGTCGGCCCGATATTCAAATATGAAGCTACATCTTTCCTATCTTGATTTGAGCTACATAAAGATCTTCCCCAATCCTCATTTATTCTCTTCTTATATTTCCCCATTTCAAATTTACATATTTAGAGAAGTATCATTCACAATAGAAAAATGGAAGCAATGCAAAAGGGTAGATTACTTCACCTTTTGAAATTGCACAATCAGATGGAAGACTCCCCAATAGGCTTAGTAAGGTGTGAAGCGCTAAATGGGACAACGATCCTTTGCTAAAATGTAAATGTAAATGTAAATATGTAATGAAATATAGATTGGAAATGAAAATTAGGAATGATGTTAAGTGTACCTAGATCAAATAAGAGGCTTGCTGATTCGACCTGATTTTTCACCAAAGCGGATCCCAAAACTACCTCTAACTGTAGATCTAGAACCTGAAGACTGTAACCAGCTCTGAAAATGAATTTGAACCTATTCTAAGAGGAACATAATGTCTAAAAAATATATTTCCTAGGAACATAATGTTTCAAATATTTCATTCCCTGGGTTTCTGCCTCAAATTTCCAGGGGTGTTCCAACAAATCCTAATCTTCATGGATCTTGTCTAACATCTCTGTAACATGTTCCTATATTTAAAAAGGGTAAGAAGGTTGGATAAAGGGGTTTGCCTCAGCCAAACCCATGTTTAGGAATCAACCTTGAAATTAAATTAAATAAAGAAAAGTGTATTGTCATGTACCAGAGGCCTGATCTAATAAATAAAGTATTTTATACTTTGACAATGCAAATGCTTCTTTGAATGTGATCAAGTATGTTGATACAATAGCTTAAATCACTTAACACAAAAACCCAAAAGTAAATCATGAAAGAAAAAACCTTATGAAATGGATGTTGTAATTCACCACATTGTTTTATTGAGTAGAGAGAGAGAAGACTTGAATGAATGTGTATCTCCTTCCTTGATAAAAATCTCCTTATATTAGCCTACAATGGGGAAAGAAGCTAGATCTATGGAGAGAAACACCTTTAATTCTTTAGAAGGATGATAGATCTTGAATGTTTGGACTTCGTTGCTTCAATATAGCTCTTGAACTTGATTTTCTTCCCTACACTTGATAGATTGAATGCTTGATTGCTTGATTGCTTGACCTCAATTGTGATTTCTTGGTAATGGATGCTTAGTAATACTATTGGATACCTAAATGAGGAGAGAAAGGGTGTTTATATACCTCTCACAATATTTTGGGGGTTAAAACTCAAGAAGACCGAGTACAAATCAAAATCCCTTACTAAAACACTGAGATAAGTCCCTGGTTCAAATTTGAGCACAAATCTCAGGGAATAGAATATTTGAAATGTCCTATTCCTAGGAACAAAAAATTTTAACGATTTTGTTCCATCTAATGAGGACCATGGGTTCTGAGAAATGAGAGGATGCAGGATTTCAACGTACAACCAGATCTGAGGTTGGGAGAGAAAAAAAAAGCCCACAAATGGTGATATATGGCCTAGGGGGTGAAATGAATTAGGGGATTGGAGGAAAAATGGAGGAGCACACTTATTTTTTTAATAAGGGTAAACAATTTGACCCGAAGCTATGAACCGGTGAGGCCACGAATGGGGGATCTCATCCCCAATAAGATTTGAACCTTGATGGCAAGAACAACGACACATCAAATTTACCATCACAACATGTCATTGTTAGAAAATGAAGGAGCACACTTAGAAATGAGGGCTAACCTCAAATTTAAACAATATTGAAAGGATAAAAGACCTATATTTGAATTTAGGTGTCCATTAAGTGTCATATGAGGTCATATCATGGAAAATAAACAAAGGTGGTATAAAATAGTCCTTAAAATGTACAATTGCTGAGTTCTTATAATTTAGGATGGTACATTCAGCCTCCACTTTAGCGGGAGTATGAGACAACCTCAAGCTCACAGTAAAGGAAATTAGAGAGAAGAGAAAGGGAGAAGAAATGAGAGAGATGATCATGGGAAAACTGCAAAGAGATAAGTGATCACTAAGTTTTAAAAAAATCATATATATATGCAAGGATATATAAAAAAAAATCCTAAAGCTTACTAAGATTCCAAGCCAACTAGTTGAAGAGACCTCGATGAAATTGTCTCAACTACTAGTATCATGCTCGAAAAGCTATTGCAAGAGCATAAATGATCGCATGGAAAGGGAAAGAGCATATGCCAAGGATGAAACAATACTCCATGATCTAACCCACTATTATAGCTATGACTACATGGAAAGAAGAGAGAGACCATGAATCCAATAGTCTAGCAAGTTGTGTTATGCTAGGTGATTCATCATAGAAGAAGAGGAGGAGAAGGAAAGGCTATAAAGTTGTGTTATGCTAGTTCCACTCATCCCAAAGAAATAGGGAAGGAGAATTGACAGTATAGAAAGTTGTGTTATGCTAGTCAATTCTACCTTGAAAATTTTGTTCATGGGGTCTTCTTGAAAAAATTTGCACTTAGGGGTAGATTAAAAAAAATTACACTCAGGGGTGGCTTATGGAATCATTCCAATGGAAAGCATCATCTCCATAGGGATAAATAAATGGGATCATTCCTAAGGAAAGAATTATTTCTTCAGCGATCCAAAAATATGATCAATCCTAAGGAAAGCAATGTATTCTTAGGGATCAATAAACAAGATCACTCTTAAGGAATGCATTATCTCCTTAGGGATCCAAAAAGATGGCCAGACCTAAGAAAAGCATTGTCTCCTTAGGGATAAATAAAGAAAAAAGATGCATAATATACAAAGGAGGCCATATATATGCCCCCTCCTTATGATGACAACATAATAATATGGTGGCATCATAAGGAAAAGAGAACAAGGATACTTACTTCCAACAACAAGGAGATATACTCAAAACAACAATGTATGTCAAAAGCTTAGCAAGGAGTAAAAAATATTATTATTCAAGGAATGGATAATTTTGAAAGGATATCCACAAGAGGGAAGAGACCCTTGAAAGGAAGAGATATTGGCTACAAGACACATACCTTCAAGTGGAGTTCTTGAACAAAGATAACATATTCAAGACAAAGAGGGGAAGAGAAAAAGAATGCACCCTTTTAGCTCCCTATTGCTTGGTGAAAAAAGGATTATTGGTGAAGGATAACACACTTCAAACCCCCAAGTAAGACTATTTTTTAAGGATAGACATGTGCCTTCAAGCAAGGAAAATGTTGTAACTCGGGATGTAAATCTCCTGAAAAAGAGAAGATCCTTACGTAAACAAACAATTCCATGTAAGAAATGATATCATGTGATAAACAAATACAACATAACCAAGAAAAAGTGAATCCTTAGAAAGGAACAAGAGATTTGAGAAATGAAACGTTCCCCCCCCACCAAGGGTGAAGGAAAGGAAAAGATAACCCATTATAAACCCTAAGTAATTGATCTTTTTATAATAGACATGCACTTTCAAGTAAACATAAGGTTGCAACTCGGGATGTAAATCTCCTAAAAAAGAGAAGATCCTTATGTAAAACAAAAAATCCATGAAATAAAGTACGTCACATTATAAAAGAAGAAAATCCACAAAGAGCTATTGGATATTTTGGGAAGGAAGAGAAAAATTAGGAAGGAGGATCAAGTATACACAACTTCCCTATTGCTAGATAATGGAATACTTGGTAAAGGACAACACATTATGCACCCTAAGTGAACAATTAATTTATAATAGACATACACTTTCAAGAAAAGAACAAGTTGTAAACTCAAATGTAAATCTCCTAAAAAAGAGAATATCCTTATGTAATCAAAAAATTCTATGCAAGAAAGGACATCATGTTATAAAAAAAGAACTCAACAAAGGGATAAATGGGTCCTTATAATAGGAGAATGAAATAGTACCCTTTCCCCCCCAAGTGTGGAGACAAGGAATAAGGACTGTTATGTTTCTCACAAATTATGATTTCACCTAAAATTGTAGCTCCATAAATGACAATGAGCCCCCAAACTATAGGCTATCAATGTCACATAGTGAGGAACAATATAATAGTAACTTAGATATTATTTATAATGATCATGACAAAGGTGTCATTCATTGTTACGTGTCATTTGAATCATACCAAAATCAATGAATTCATGAATTTAACACTTCAAATCATAACATTCATTAATCTTGTGGAGAGGAACTTGATGATACATACAAATGGAAGAATTGTCTTGTTTGTGTTTTCTATTTTTTTGTTTGTTTTTCAAAGGAAGAGTAATTAAGTTGGAATTGAAAATCTCAAACAAAATATTCTCTTGTTGCGATGAGAATTTAGGAGAAGAATGCATAGATTGATTGGAGAAATGGGAAGGTTGGAAACCTAGAGTTTCATTGGAAATATGTGATGTAGACTTATCATTGGTTTCAATTCTTTATTGAACGCATCCTATATCATGTTCATAATCAAGATAAGGGTTTCTTTTAGGTGGAGTTGGGTTTAAATTTAAAGAGGCCTAATCAATATCCATCCATGTGTGAATTACATTTTCATATTTCAAAACAATAAAAATCCAAAAATATTGATTGGGCCTCTTTAAATTTCAATCAAATTCCACCTAAAATGGATCCTTATCTTGTTGATATATCAATCCTTCTTGATGGAAATGGTATAGGATGTGTACAACAAAGCATTGGAACTCATGAGAAATCTACATCATTTTTTTCAAAAGAAGCTCTAGGTTTCCAATCTTCCCATTTGTCCAATCAATATTCTCCCAATTTATCATCACAACAAGAGAATGTTTTGTTTGATCTTCTTAAAGCTAATTTAGTTACTCTTCCTTTGAAAAACAAACAAAAAAATAGCAAACACAAAAAAGACAATTCTTTCATTTGTATGTATCATCAAATTTGTGGCCATAAGACCAATGAATTATATAATTTGATGTGTAAAATTAAAGAATTAATTGATTGTGGTATGATTCAGATGTTTGTAAAAATGAATGAAATCTTCGTCATGATCATTCTATATAACATCTATTTTCCTATTATGTTTCTCCTCACTATTTGACATTGCTAGCCTATCCTTTGAGGGCTCATTGTCATTTATGGTGGTGCAATTTTAGGTGCAATCATACTTTGTGAGAAACACAATATTCATTATTCCTTGTCTCCACACTTGGGGGGCAAGGGTATTATTTCACTCTCCTCTCCCAAGGACCCATTTTTTCCCTTTGTTGAGTTGTTTCTTTTATAACATGATATCCTTTCTTGCATAGAATTTCTTGTTTACATAAGGATCTTCTCTTTTTTTAGGAGATTTACATCCCGAGTTTACAACCTTTTCTTTACTTGAAAGTTCATGTCTATTATATATGAACTTTCAATTAGGGTGCATAATGTGTTGTCCTCTGTGAAGTAATCCCTTACCTATAATGTGGAAGGTGTGTATACTTGATCCTCCTTCATCTTTTTCTCTTCCTTTCTAATAGATCCAATATCCCTTGTGGACTTTCTTCTTTTATAATATGATGTACTTTCTTGCATGGATTTTTTATTTTATGTAAGGATCCTCTCTTTTTTCAGGAGATTTACATCACAATTTGCAACCTTATGCTTGCTTGAAAGTACATGTCGATTACAAAAGATCTATCACTTAGGGTATATAATGGGTTGTTTATTCCCTTGCTTTCACCCTAGGGAGAAAGGTTTCATTTCTCAATCTATGGTTCCTTTTTGGGGGATCCACTTGCTCTAGGTTGTGTGGCCTTTGTTTATCACATGATATCCTTTCTATCATGGAGTTTTTTATTTACATAATAAACAAATACCCTTACTTGGGAGCTTAGAGTCTATTATCCTTCATCAAGAATCCCCTTTTCACCTAGAAATAGGGGTCCAAAAGGGTGTATTCTTGTTTTCTTCCTCTCTTTGTCTTATAGATGTTGTTTTTGTTAAAGAACACCTCTTGAAGGTAGAAACCTTGTGACCAAGATCTCTTCCTTTCAAGGGTCTCTTCCCACTTGCTAATATCCTTTCATGATTATCTATTCCATGGCTAACAATTTTCTTCACTCTTTGCTAAGGGTACAAGCATACATTTTTGTTTTAAAGATATCTCCTTGTTGTTGGAAGTAGGTATCCCTATTCTCTTTTCCTTATGATGAAACAATAATCCTATGTCACCATCATAAGGAGGGGGCATATACACGGCCTCCTTTATATATTATGCAACTTTTTTTTATTGATCCGTAAGGAGACAATTCTTTCCTTAGGATTGGTAACTTTTTTATCCTTATGAAGACAATGCTTTCCGTAAGATTCATCCCACAAGCCGCCACTGGGCACAATTTTTTTAAAATTTTCCCCTAAGCACAAAATTTATATAAGCCGTCCCTAAGCACAAAGTTTTATAAGTCGCCCCTATGTGCAAATTTTGTCAAGGTAGAATTGACTAGCGTAACACAACTTGTTAGACCATAAATTTTCCTTCCCTCTATCTTTGGGACGAGTTGAACTAGCATAACACAAATTTCTAGTCTTTCTACTCTTTCCCCCTCTTCTTCTCCCATGAATCACCTAGGATAAAAAAACTTGCTATCCTTTCGGATTTATGGTCTCTATTTCTCTTTCCATACTCGCATAGCTATGATAGTGGGTTAGATCATGGACTCTCATCCTTGTTATATTATATTTTCCTTTCCATGTGGTCATTTATGCTCTTGCAATATATTTTTGAACATGATATTAGTGGTTGGGACATTTCTTGATCGAGGTATCTTCTACTAGTTTATTTGGAGTGTTTTTTTTAGTACTAACCTCTTTTGTTTGTGTCTTATGTCTTTGTTTTACTTTTTGGTTTTGTTTTTCATGCCCTTGTATATGGATGTCTGAGTTCAGATCCTTTATTTGGGGGCTCGTGTCCTTAAACTTAGTGATGTATTATATCTTTTCAATTAGCCCATGATCATCTCTCTCTCATTTATTCCTATGACCATTCTCTCTCTCACACCTTCTTTATCGTGAGCATGAGTTTCTATCACACTCCCACTAAAGTGATGGCTAAATGGACTGTCCTAAATTGTAAGCACCTAATTAGTGTATGATTTAAGGACTATTTTTCACCCACCTTAGTGGATTTTCTATAGTAGGACCTCATATGGCAATTAAAGAACCACTAAATTCAAATATGGGTCCTATCTCATTAAAATTGAGCTTATCCCTTATTTCTAAGTGCGCTCCTCTATTTTTCCTCAAATCCAATAATTCATTTCTTCACCTAGGCTCTATATTACCATTTGTGGCCTTTTCATTATCTCCTGGCCTCAAAATCAACTATCGATTGTAATCCTACATCCTCTCTTTTCCTGGGACTCATGGTTCTAATTTGGGCCCTAATTGGGTGGAATAGAACAATTCAAAGATTTTTTCCTGGGAACGCAACATTTCAAACATTGTGTTCCCCAACATTTTGGCTCAAATTTGAACCGGGGACCTATATTGGTGTTTAGACAAAGGATTTTGATTTATAGTCGACTTTCTTGAGTTTTAACCCCTGAAATATTGTGAGAGGTATATAAACACCCTATCTCTCCTCATTTTGATATCAATTACTATCCTCAATAATCCATGATCTATAATCAATCGTCCAAGATTATCAACAAGCAATCACAAATTCAAGCTATCAAGTGGAACGAAGAAAATCAAGTTCAATATCTATCAAGCCTTCATGTAAAAGATTATACCATTCTTCTCAAGAATTCAAGGATTTATCCTCCATAGATCTATCTTTTTTCCCAATTAGAGGCCAAGCAAAGGATTTTTCTATCAAGGAAGGAGATTCACATTCATCCACATTCATTCAAGTCTTCTCTCTCTTCTCCTTAATCAAACATTGTGACATATTACAACATCCATTCCATAAGGTTTGGTCTTTCATAATTTCCTTTTGGGATTTCTTGTTAATTCAAAGATATTGCATCAACATACTTGATCACATTTAAATCAACATTTGTGTTTCCAATGTATGATATACTTCATTTACTAGATCTAGCCTCTGCTACATGACAACACACTTTCCTTTTATTTCATTGCATTTTAAGGTTGATTCCTAAATAGGGGTTTGACTTAGGAATACCCTCTATCCAACCTTCTTCCACATTTTTCTGTGTGTAGGAACATGTTATAGAGCTATCAAAGAAAATCTAGGAAGATCAGGAGCTATAAAAAATTCCCTGGAAATTTGAGGCAAAAACCTAAGTAATAGAGCTTTTCAAACATTATGTTCCTAGGAACAAAATTCTCCAAATGTATTTTTCCTCCCAGAACATGCCCAAATTTATTTTGGGAGAAATTTTAACTCTTCATGTTCTAGATCTGCAGTTACAATATGTTCAAGATTTTGTCTACCCAATATTAAGATCTGAAGCAACATCTTTCCTATCTTGATTCCAGGTGTGTAAAGATCTCCCCTAATCCTCATTTATTATCTTCTTATCTTTCCCCGTTTCAAATTTTACATATTTAGCGAAGGATCATTGACCCATTCAATGCTTGGGATTTCCCTTTAAGCGTATTGGGGCATCTTCCTTCTAAATGTGCAAGTTTGAAAAGGAGGATTAATCTACCCATTTGCATTACTTTTGTTTTCCTAACGTATACTATCTAAATCTTGGTGAAATATTTTGTTGCTTCATATTATATCGGGTGGCGTTAACACTTTTCAATGATCAATGCATTGGTAACTATGGGACATTCCCTAGTGGCAATATATTTTAGAAGTCTGGATTAATATCTTGAGTGATCATTATATTATGGCATTGAAGACTTCTAACAATTGTTGTCATTATTTTTGGAAGTGGGTTAAGCTGGCATTGAAGCCATCTACTTTTGAATTACCTTGAAGTCACCACATATGCTTAGCACCAAGGAAATACATTGTTCCATGATAACATCATTTATTGACTGAATAACCTAATATTCTCATAATATCAATCAATTAAAGGCATAAAGACAATGATTGAACCTTTCCATATTGATGTGCAACATAGACTAAAAAAATATTGATATTCAAGAGTTGATAGACATTAATGGCTCCAAGTCACATATTATAGCAATCAAGATAAGTAAGAAAAATGGCGTCTATATTAATTCATTGGAGCCACAATATGCTTGAAGTGGGAAAATGAGCCTTAAGTATCTCGGATGTTGCTACGCGATATTGAAGATCATAATTTCCCAATGAAAGACAACTTTAGTGAGTTAATTCCTAAGTTTGAGTCATTCTAATGATGTCCAATATATAATATTTAAAGCATTTGAAATGAGACTTACACTGTGAATTATTTTTATTGGTGACATTCACATTCATATAATGGTGTATTACTCATTGGCTGCCAATGGAGGTTGGAAGTACAAGGTAAGTGGATGATCAATTCATCGATGCCCCCATCACATGTCATCCATATGTGAATATCATGATTTCTTCTAGGTGTACTTCTAAATGTGTTGAGTTGCACTTATTTTAGCTAGATTTTGTGTATTTTAATCTATTTTATTATTTTATCAATCTGGGGACATTATATGGCACTTGTCATGATGGATGAAGTACTCCCAATGACAATTAAGTCATCAACATATAGATTCAAGAATAAAAGATAATATTCTTGTTGTAAGATGTAGACATTTGGATTTGAATGACATATAGAGAACCCAAAAAAGAGAATAGAGGAGTCCATCTTGGCATGCCAAGCTCTTGGGGATTTTTGAAGTCCATAAAGAGACATTTTCAATCAAAAACCCATTGACTATTTTTGAATGAATCCCTATGCTTTATGTATGTAAATATAATCTTGTAGATATTTGTGAAGAAATTCATTCTTCATATCCATTTGATTTACAACACAACAATGATCTACAACTATAACAAGTATCAAGAGAATGGAGTTCATCTTAGCAATGAGGGCAAAGGTCTCAATATAATCAATATCTAGAACTTGAGAGAAACCTTTGGTCACAATTCATATTTTATACTTGTCAATTGATCCATCTACTACAAATTTGGTTTGATAGAACCAATTACACTAAATCATTTTTCTTCCCTTGGGAAGAGGAACAAGATCCCATGTTTTTTTTTGAATCAAAGGGTTGTACTTCGCATCCATTACTGAATCCCACTTAGCAAGATCAGATGCTTCATAAAATTATTGTGGATGTGAAGTCATGGAAATATAGGAATGTGAAATATCTTGGTATTGTGACTGAGTTCTTTGAGTATCAGAAGGATCCCCAACAAGAGTTCACGTAGAACCAAATGATTGATGCGCTCAATGAGGATAACTAGGGGATTACAAAGGAGACTCTAAAATTTTCAAAGAAGTAGATGAAATATCATGACCAACTCTTTAAATAGAGGAACCTTGAACAAAATCTTATTTTTCACCATTATCTAAATCCACATTGGTAGAAGGAAGATGAGAGAATTGGCCAGGAGAGATTTCCTCAAAATGAAAACTACACTCAATGAAGAGCTCATGTATTATAAGATCCATTAGTTGATAACCTTTGACATGATAAAGATACTCAACAAAGATAAAATGCTGACTTTGATATTCTAAGGCATTGCACTTCTTTGAAGGGATGTGTGCCCATATTGGAGAGCCAAAAACTTTGAAGTGTTTCACAATAGGTTTTCTACCATACCAATATTCAAAGGGAGTGATGTATTTTAATGCTTTATGTGGAACTCTATTTTGGATGTAAGATATATAATCAATAGCTTCAACCCAATATGCAAACTTATAAGATAGCATGCATAGATTATATAACTAGCCATTTTCTTCAAGGACCTAATTTTCATTTTGGCTACACCATTCTATTGTGGTGTGTAAGAAAAGAATATGTTGAAGATCAATCCCTTCAAGAGTACACAAAATGTTCAAAGTGATGGTTCATATATTCTTTGTCACTATCTGTCCAAAGAATTTTGACATACTTTCAAGATTTCTTCTTGACACAAGATTTAAACTCTTTAAATCTCAATTGCATTAGTTTTCCACAATCCATGAATTGATATAGATTTTTTTTTGGCTTCAATTGTATATTAATTTTGCATCAAACAATCTCCATAAACTCTTTAAAAATATGAAATAATTCTCCTTTGTGTCAAAGAAAGTAGACCCATGTATATCTAAAATAGTCATCAATTAAGGTGAGAAAATAGAAAGTCTTGATAAAATTAAATGATGGAAAAGGACCTACCAAGTCATTATGAACTAACTCAAGGACTTCAGAAGTACTCCAAGCCTTCCCTTTTTCAAACTTGTCCTTGGGATCCTTTGTTGAGGCACAACATGAACAAATACTATTAGAAAAATTGATTTGAGGAAGACTTTTGACCATCTCTTTCTTGCTAAGTTGTTGAAGATAACAATAGTTGAGATGGTTGAATTTATCATACCAAATTTTTATCACGAAATTTAAATGTGTGAGAAAATAAATGGGTTGTGAATTAGGTACACAATGATAGAGAGCATAGAGGAAATAATTATGACCAACCTTACCAGTTGCAAGGAATGTATTATCTTCAAGATTCCTTGTACTCATTGTATCTGGAGTGAATTCTAGTTTTCTACCCTTTTGGTGATTTGATACATAAAGAGAAGGTTGGTTGACAAATCAAGGACATAGAGGACATCCTTAAATGTACCAATTCCAATATCAATTGAACCATTCTCAATTAAATTCACTAGAGAATCATTTCTAATTAGAATATGTGAAACAAAAAAAGGTTCTAATAAATAAAATTATTCTTTGATAGAACCCATATGATGTGATGCACCTAAGTCAAGAATCCATTGCTATGTAAAAAATTCAATAACAAGGTGTATTTTATCTCTTATTACCTAATTTGGAAGGAGTAGAGGATTGTTGAGAAGAAGTAAAATTACTGGTGTTCTTCTCGAGAATATCTTTCAACTCGTTAATCTGATTCCTATGACAAGAATACTCCTCATGGATAGGTTTCTTGCAATAACTACAAGTTGGTCTATCCTTTTTTTTATAATATTCCTTGGATAATTGGTTTTGATCATTGTTGTAGATGACGATTGTGGTTTATATTTTGGTGACTTTCTTTTGAACTATTTTTATTTCTTATCAAGTTTAACCGATTCTTTTTGAACCTTTGGTTGACCATTTAAAAAATCTTGAGAGTGATAAGGCCTAATGAGACATATAGAAAGAACGTTCCCTTGTTCTTAGATCAACATTTCAAAAAATAAAGCATAGGAAGGTGTATTGAATGTGGATCCCATTTTCAACCTATGAATGTGAAAACTAGAAACAAAACTTGTGCTCTAAGATTGTTTACCTTTGTTACATCTTCTTGCAACAATCCAATTTTGTTGACAATACTATATAGAAGTTGAATATCTTTCTTTTCAAGGTCATATGATTTACATTGTGCTCTAAGATTGTTTAACTTTGTTACATCTTCTTGCATGTTATCAAAAGACTTAGGATCAAAACTCTTTATTTTGTTATCAATTCAATAACATTGAACTTCATAAGTTCTACCATATAGAGTTTTTATTTTTTCTTGTGCATCATGTGAATTTTTATATCATTCAATTTGATATGTAATATCTAGGAAAACTAAACTCCTAAGACAAACAAGTCCTTTTGTATGTCCAATCATCCAAATTAGCATTTCTTATCTTCGATAGGATCGATTATCTTTTTTCAACATAACATTAATTATTAGTTGCATTAAGGAATTCCATGCATTTTGGTGTTGTGTAGTGTAGTTTTAAATAGATATTTAAATGGACCCATTTGAAGGAAAATAGAGCAAAAGTGAAAAAAAGATGCACAAGTACAAGTACACAAAGAGACCTCCCTAATCCACTCAATCAAAAAACCACTTCCATCCCAAAGAAAAGGAAAGGAAAAGAAAATGATTTCACACTTTATATATTAGTGTTATTACAATTGCCATCAATAAGAAACACTAAGTGCATTTAACTTCAACGCTTTTTATAAATTCTAATAAAAGAGATTATATTGAAAGTATAATTTTTGGTACAATCTCAAGTGAAACAAACAACACCATTGTAAATTACATGAAAAATTTGCACTTTAAAAAACAATTTGCCTCGATCCAAGGTCATATGCAAAAGTTATGCAACTTTGAAGTTTCCAAATGAGAACAAAGCAGTGTCATGTGTGAGAATCTGTAAATTCTAGAAAAAATATGCATTAAAATTGGAAATAATATTCACCACCAAGTAGATCACAATAAATTATCCCAAAAAAATGCATTGAAATTAAACTTGCAAATGAAGAGGGATCAAAAAATCAAAAGGATTTTTGTTCACCTACTAAATTTTGCTATTCTCTAAATATAGAAGCCTATCTATATTTTGGACCTTTTCCAAAAACATATCTAAACAAATATAACATTTACTAATTTGAGGAAAATTTCAAATGTCTGGTAAGATTTGGTTAAAGGAATAAATCTAAGAGAAAAACTCAAAATAAAGATATTATCTTAGCATAAAATATCCTCCCATGTGAAGGCTTTAATTTCAACACTTTATCTCATAATGATCTTATCTTGGCATTAAATATACTCCCATGAAAATAATTTATTTTCAATACTTTATCCCATAGAGATCCTATCTAAGCATTATATACACTCTTATGTGAAGACTTAAATTTCAATACTTAAACTCATAAATGTGTTGACTATATTTACTCATTTTCTTCTTTTTTTTAAAGTAAATCTTAACTCCTTTATTTATTTATGACGGAAAAAAATTCTAAAGCCTTAACTTTGAAAAAATAATGTGAGATGTGGAATGGATTTTTGAAAAAAAAATGTTTCTCTTGGTAACTTTGTCATGAATCAATAATTTGACAGTTGATTTTATGGTATTCAGGTCTCTTGAGTGAAATGGTAGTGTTGGATTTGACCTAAAATGCTCTAAAATTACAGCTATTTATTTGATATAGTAATGGACCTATGGCTTTCATAGTCTATATCAAGTAAAATAAAGGACAAATCTAACTTTCTCAACTACTCTAACTTGATGGTGAGCTCAAAAATTCTCCAAGAATCTTCAAATGACCTATAATGGATGATTCAAAGTATGAACCTCCCCCACCCCNCCCCCCCCCCCCCCCCCACACACACACACAAATCATATTTCTCTGTATTCTTTTTTATTCTCCAGATCACATGAGGATGCAAGAAAAGATAATACTCATATATATTTTGAAACTAATTGCTTAGCGCTCCCATATTTATTTAAAAAAAATGCTAAACCACAACTCTAATACCATGTAAGATTTGGCTAAAAAGTCTACCTAAAATTTAAATGCATGAAGGAAAGCAAATAGAGAAATAAAAAATAAGCAAGAATAAATTATATTTTACTCAAGAGAATGAAAAGATTACAATAAGATTGAGAAGTGATATTACAAAGGGAAACCCTTGGTTATATTATCCTTTTCCTTTTGCTACTTTTCGAATCTACTAGGGAATGGGATGGAGGAGGTGTCTTCATAGCAGTCTTCCTGCTATAAGAGGTACTGGGTTTTTCTTTTGACACTTGATCAACACCCTCCACCTTATGCACTAAATCCATTTTGTATGGCTTAGTGAGCCAATCTTATGTAGACTTAAGGACACCTTGAGCATATCAATCCATATCCTCAAACTTCATTTCAATCACATCAATATTGATGATGAAACGATGAAATAAACTATTGTGGTCATAGGATAGATGAAACTTGTTTTCATCGTCCTTAATCTTGTGCCCTTTTGAAATGTACAAATTTGTAGCCTCAATATCCAAGTCCAAGTCCATCCTACAATAATCTCTTATTTTCACCTCATATTCATCTACCCAATTTTCTCAATGGTCCTTGAGTTGAGCCACATACTTGAAATGTGAGCCCACAATGTGGTTGAATGTGCCAATGGGATCAAATTTATCCTAAGTAATATGTATTATTTCCAATGGGGACTCTGCAAAATCAAGGTGTACACACTTTGAAATCTTCATATATGTATATTTGTGGGCCCTAGTCTTGATTATAAATTGAAAACATGATTTATATTTTCTCACGATGAGTTTGTGGGTATCCCTCGCTTGTCAACATAGCTCCAGGACTATCAACATATCACAAGTGTACCTTGGTAGTTTGTTTGGAGGTGTGCAACCATCTACCCTAATATATGTGAAGGTTTGAAATTATATGAAGTAGCTCCCAAACCTTTTGACCTATTTTGTTTCCTCCAGGGAGAGTCTTTTAGAAAAGTCTCCCTCAATTATTCTTATTACTAAAAAAATACATCATTCACTATCATGCAATTATCCTTTTCAATGTTCTTCTTTAAGGCCAACTAGGGGTAATGATTGTAGACCCTTGTCTTAGGATCAACAAGTGATCCTATAGTTTTCAACCCTGGAAATCTTTCTTGAGATGTTAGGAGATCAACAAGATATGAGGTCATGTAGAACCTCAAATTTGATTTAACCTATACCAATTGGATGTGGAGATTATTGTTGATAATATTCCCCCTGGCAATCTTCTCCTTCCTATTAAATATAGTGTTGATAAACAAAACCATCCAAGGCTCCAACTACTTGACCTGGGGCCACTACTATACTTAGAAGAGCCACATAGTCCTTTCCGTCCATGAGAAGATAGGCCATGTGGAGGTTCAACTTATCAATGTTCTACCCTTTCTTACAATTATCTATCAACTCTTCATTAATGTTCTTGGTGTAGTTCTCATCTAAATAGAAGTATCTTTCCCCAAGGGGAATCCTCGCCTTGGAATATGTGACATATGTGGGGATGCAGAATACTTGTTCAATGATATATGGGGTGATATCAAGAATCACTTCTCCCAACTTTCCATACACACTTCTTTCCTCTAGCTTGTAATTCTCCACAAAAGCCATCACGATGTCAAGAAATAATAGAGAGAATAGGAAAAATGTTGCTTGGACCAATACAAAGTTAACAAGAGAGATAATCTAGTATGACCTTCCTTGGGGGTTGGTCATAATTCTCATAAAATATGTTAGGTCTACATGACCCTAGTCTATTTTAATAATACATAGATGCTTATTCACTAGCTTGGATGGTGGGAGGTAGCCCTATAACTTGTACTCCATTGATATCGTGGTTGTCATTCTTTCTTATATATGAAAATGCATGAGTTAACATCATCAAATTGTCTTATTCATATAACTACTTGAAGAAAGAAAACTAATCTATATGCACCAACAAGGTAAAGCAACAAAAACCAATACCTCATCCAATCTACTCTTATCCATCTTAAAAAAAACCATTAATCAGAGCTTTTGAGGTTTAGGGGTATGGATACCCCAAAACAATTTGGGGATCAAGTGTGTTGGCATCCCTGATCTACTAAAGTGAAAATATGCAAACTTCAAAGAACACACCCCTTTCATGGATCACGGATGTCACCATCCTTGATCTTTCAAGGGTCGGGGGTTGTGACACCCCTAAAAGATATTTGAGTTTGATTTTTGTTGACTATGAACTAAACAAAACCATTCATTTCATGGATTGTGGGTGTTGACATCCCCAAAACACATATGGGCCCAATCGTTAAAGACTGATCTTGTTGATAGAGACCCTAACCATCAATTTTCATGGATCATCGATCACTCTTTGGTTCTTGGATCCCCCAAAACCTCAATCAGTTAAAGGATCTTTTGAGGATGGAGAGTTAGGGGCATTAGATATCAATATTTAATGCTTAGACTATTTTTCAATATGGTGGATAGGGTTTATAGTGTTTACACCAGCTAGGTTTTAAGGATTTCTTGATGATGTTTATGCCCAAATGGGGTTTTTATTTGTTTTTTTTTTAATTTACACGAGGGTGATGGATTAGAGAGGTTTTTAAAAGTGCTAGGTGCTTAGCATGAATAATTGGGTAATTATTGAAAACAAGAAACTAACTAAACCCTACTCTACCACTAACCTCCTAACAAACCAAACAACAAAGAAACCCAACAAAAACACTAAGACAAAAATAAAGCAAAAAATCTTGAAAATGGAGAAAAAAGGGGGCAACTGTCGAAACCCTACCTGAAAGAGATGAGGTAGAAGGTTCGATCACTAAGGAATGGACTCTAATATTAAAGATAGATTTCTAACACATGAAGGATGAAGGCTTTACTCACTAGAAAACGCTCAAAGGGATCAAGGTTTTCTTAGAGTTTGCTAAAGGTAGGGTGTGAAAATAAGCAGGGAAACAACAGGATATAGGCTTAAAACTCAATTGATTCTAGCACACATCAATGAAAAAGTCACTTTTTAGGGTTTGAGAGGTCACGACCCTTTGGGGCATCAAGAGTTGGGATTTTGAGGGTGTCATGTTGTCATAACACACATTATCTCTCAATGTCGAACGATCCCCAACAACATGAAGAAAACAAAGGGAAAAAGGAAGAATCAGGGCTTGGGTTTTTGGGGATGTCATGTTTCTGTGACATCTCCAATACCCAGATGTCCAATCCCTGAAAAGACAAAAGAAAAACAAAAGGAAAAAATCACAATGCAAGAAGGAGCTTTGGGGATTGGTGTTTTGGGTGTGTAATGGGTCATTAAGAAGCTCAAAACTATGATCGGTAAAATCCTACAAATACAAAAAGGAGAAACCGAAAGGGGAAAAAAACAAAAAGGGGGTCCCCACTCACTCAAGTGACCAAGTGGTATGTGAGTTGTGAGGAACAATAGGACCTAAGTGGATAACTAGATGAACTAATTAAATAAATTACCTTATTCACAATAAAAATTGCAATAAGATGTCACTTTTGTTCTTATGTTACATCACTTGTTGAATTAGAAGTTAGAGATTCTTCAAGAGAGAATCCATAGATTTTCTTCGATAGAACAACATATGGAGCATTTGAGCATCATATATTGGGTAACTATCTCTCATTTGTCTCTTAAGGATGGAATATTCATTTTACATTGTGCATAGTAGTATTCCTTGAGGGGTCATTAAGATTCCTTCCTTCTATGGTTATCTTCTTCACTTGTACATTTCATTCTTTTTGTATCATATCTATTTTAGATAGGAGCTTTGTTTGTAGTGGGTTTTCTCATGTTCTCCACTTTATGATAAATTTGTACATGGGTACCTAATATGGATAGTATCTAGGACCCATCACCATTATTTATGTTACTCCCTAAGTTGCACTTATGGATAGTTTTGGTGTAAATAGTGAATTGACCAAACTTGTTAACTTATAACATACCTAGAGAGAGTCTTATTCACATTGCTCAATTATCCACTTTGGTAATTTTAGAGTTTTGTCTCACCTCATATGGTTGAGACATGTGTCCTCATTTTGAGAGACACCTATTATATACATATTTGTCACTTGCTCATACAATTGTCAACTGAGCTCACAAGAGTTTCATATCTAGAGGGGTAGTCAATCATCATCTCCTGCCTTCTCACCTAATCGACCTTTCCTCTATAAGTAAGGTATATATGTACATTACTTAGACTCTCATTATATATGTTATATATTTATATTTGTGCTAATTTTGTTTCACTTGTAGAGGGTGGTTGTGCATTCTAATTCTAGCTAAATCCTAACAATCCAGTTGCCTCAAAAAGATTTCACACTGTTATCCATTGACCTTTAGGATCACTAGGAAACTAGTATCAAAATACATCATAGACAAGATAAATCACAAAGGGGTGAAGAGAATCACTCAGTAGTCATCAACCCTTTGGGCTTACCACACAACTTGTGTCACCCTTTCAAATGAACACAAGCATTGACAAAATTATGAAAAACAATCTCTATCAAGATATGGGATTTTTCCCTGACACACACCTATCTATCAAGCACAAGAACATACACTAAAATCACCTAGACAAATTCAACTTTTTTCATCAATGTTAAGGGACCATAAGGGAACAAGGAACTTGGTTAACAATTTTGATGGTTATGGGAACCATCAAAATATCCAACACCTTTATCAATTCATTTCCATCTTTCATCTTCTCACTTTATTCACCAAAACCTCCAACACCTTTATTGCTTCGTTTCCATCTTTCATCTTCTCACTTTATTAATAGTTCATAGGTAGTAATGGAATGAGAACCTGTGACTGATTCCAACGGTTCTCAAAACTGGCATCAACATTAATAGAGGTTCTTAAACTATGGAAACCTTTAAGCAGCCATAACTTGCACATTTTGCTCAAAAGTTCCCCTATTTTCAAACACATATACTCATTTGACTATTTTACAAGGTAGAGGGGAAGAAACATATCCCACACAATAATTTTTTTGTATTTTTTAGTATTGGACAACAAGTATTTGGATTTTTTAGCATTGGATAAATGAGTAAAGACAAGGGAAGGAAACAAATCTAGCCAAGGGCTAAAAATTACTTGGTAATCGTAACAACTTATTTCAAATAGGTCACTTATGAGGGACCATGAAATGGATACGTAAAGGGAAGAGACTCAAAAAATACAATGAAATGGATACGTAAAGGGAAGAGACTCAAAAAAATACAATTAGAAACACACACACACACACACACACATATTCACAAAAAAAAAGGACACATGGTCACTACTCAGAGTCACATGAGAAATTTCGAGAAAGAAAGTATACCAAGTTCAACTTTTACATGTTTAATCCAAATAATTATCTCATATTTAACTCATTGAAACTCAAAATAGAATATGAAAAACCAATTGGCCATCAAATATAAAATCTCTATAAGCCTAAAATGTTATGTTAAAACTTTCAAGTGATTTAACCAAAGGAATAAATCAAATTAACTCAAAAGGTGAATGGAAGCACTATCATACAAATGGAACCAAAATTAAGGACTAAAGGCCACTATATCTCAAAGAGAGTATCATTAGTTCAAGAAAAATTGGGATTGTTCTATATGAAACAACACACCTTAGAGTATATAAATAAATAAAACATGTCTACCATTTTTGGAGCATCATTTGTTGAGACACGGTAGATGATGGGAGGGTGATATAGGCATAATTTATTTTTTGCAAAATGTTGTATATGCATTGACAAAGTTGGCGAGCATAGATAAACTAGGTGGTGTCATGTGTTGATGATCTCTCAGCCCCTAGCAATTACTTGACAATGTTTGCATTACCCTTTTATTATCTAAGAGTATACAATAAGTGGTAAAATATTGGGATATGTGTATCACGCACCTTAGAATCATAATATTCAAATTTATTTATTTGATATTTGTGAGCCTCCCTGGAAAAGAGCAACCTACCTATTACTTGACCATTACACCAAGTGTATTCCTTATAGTGACATTTGTAAGTATGTATCAAAAAATATATTATTATGAAGGATGTATAAGAGTGTCTATGACAAAGATGATCATGTAAGAGAATCTATGATGTGCATAAGAGCATGTAAGAGGAGTTAAGTTATTGACTTGACCAATTTGATAGACTTGTGATAAATGTTATAATATGGCATACGACATTTTTATGTTAAAAATTTGTTACAAAATCCAACCTAGGAACAACTGTGACTAGTATTATGGATTTTTGAAATTTATTATCATTGGTTTAGAGATACTGGAGCCAAAATGAAGCACCAACTTAGAGAGTTACATATGACAACTTATGGTATTCCGTGATAGGTTTAAGAGTATGTTATATTTTTAGCTTGGACGACAAAGATCGGGGAGGGAATCATAATTCTAGCCCATGCTTTGGTCATCATTTTGGCCCATGTTGTGGTTTACTACTCATATTTCATGGCGCGACTCCTCTTTTATTGGATGTTTGAGATGAAGGATTCATAGTACCATGTAGGTACTATTATATTTTTAGAGTGACTTTAGATCCATTATTTGTGATACTCATGTATGCATGTCCCTAGATATTGTGTTATATTATTTTTGGTAGTAAGACAATTGGTTTGTGCTTAGAGGTGGGTGGTTTTTCTCCTAAAGGGTATGAGTATATTATTGTTGGGTTGTCTTTCCGTATAAATGTAATTTTTAGATATCTCAACTCATAATTTAGTGTAGGAAGTGTATTATTCACTTATGCTTCTTTTCATACATCACATGTGCTCATTGAAAGAGCAATGAGTAGAACATGAAAAAAAAAAACAATTGACCATCATATAAAAACTCCTACAAGTCTAAAATGTCACACTAAAACTCAAAAAAAGATGTCAATTCAAGAAAAGTAGAACATATTATATAAACCATAATACACCCTCAAATTAAAAATTCACAAAAAACACACTACCTCACTAATTCAAGCCAAACCAAGTTCACCTTTTTATTCTCCAACAAAACTGAATTCTAAAAATCTTGAGCACATATAGACAACAATGTTCAACTAGAGAAGTTATATAATAAGAAATTATACTGGAATATACTAAGCACCTTGACCATTTATATATAACATAAATAACTTCACCAAATAATAAATAACAAATGGCACATGGGCTGCCCCCATCAATAAACTAACATAACTAATAATTACGACTTTGATGAGTTGCATGTCAAATCGACTCTCATTGATAAGTCGTCTAAATACGACAATACTTATTACATGAACAATGACGTATCATTTTTTAGGAGGGAGCGAACAGTCAATGTCGGATTCCGCGTGCTCTTATTGATACGTTGTCAATATCTTGCGAATACTTATTACACGCTCACCGACGTATCATGCATTGGATAATGGAATCTTCCATATATTCCTTTTCATAAATATTTTTTAATAGAAGGTTTACTCTCTACTTCACACAAAGAATTTAAATATTTATTTATTGACTTTCATTTTCATTATTCAATAGTGATATGTTTGTCATTACCAAACATACCAACTAGATCTTTTAAAAAATTAAAGAAAGAAATGTAGGATGACTTTTTAAGATTTTATGATCTTAGAGTGTGTCGGGAATAGTTCAGAATAGTATGAGGAAAATTCAATTTGTGTTGCGAGTCGTCAAAAGTTGTATGGAGAAAAGGCAAGGCATGATGGAAAATACCCAAAACAGTCCGAGGATATAGAGTCGTTCGAGGGCGATCCAAAATCACCAACCCTGGCCAGAGCAAGCACAAATGGGAAAAACGACAAATCTAATTTCTCGGTATTTTCTACATCTTCCTAATCAACATTTTTGGAGGCCTTTAGAGCAGAATTTGGGGTTGGAAGTGTCGTTGGTTCCTTCAAACGATTGTCGAAGGCATGGTTCTAAGAAACTAAAAGTAGACCTCTTTAATACCTCTCCAACGATGCAAAGTATTTTGATTTTCTAGCATTGAGTGGAAAGTTATGACCCCGCCAAGTTGGGGTTCCTAATTTTGTTGTTTTCAGAATTTTTGTAATTTTGTTTGTTATTTTATTCCCTAAAAACTCTTCAACTCAAAGTTGCTTGGAATTCTAAGACTATTATTTATGCTTTTGGATCTTGACTTAAAACTTTGTACACAATCAAGATCCAGAAGCATATATAATATCATTATGGATTGTGAAAACCTGCTAGCACTTAATTCTAAGACTGTTAGGATTCCAGATATGTATTTAAAACTCATTTTGGAGCAATGAATGTTAACTTTTCATGCATAAAACTCTTTTGTGAGTTCTTATATTGTCCATTCTTCTTAATAATACTTATAGGTTTCTACCAAAAAAACTTGCACCAGAGGTATCCCTGCCACCCATCCCACTGCCCAACCCACCTTACCTTGGTCTTACTTGTTGCCAATGTTGGGTCAAGAAGAGGCAAGTTGGGGTGAGACTAATCCTCTAGGGATGTACCAAACCACCCGCAAGCCAGGTGCATTAGGTGAGTCCGGGGTTTAGAGAAAACCCAAGTCTCAAGCCAACTCTGGTACCCGTGCGGGCATAATTTTATTGAATCTATAGTTTATGAAATTTAGTGATATTAAATATTTTTTTTAAGTAGTAGATAATAAATATTTTTAGAGTTCATTAAAGTCTTTATGAAAAAATATATAGAGAGAAAATTAAGAGAAGCATTTGAAATCAATAAGTAAAGGGAGTTTACAAATAAACTCATATTGTTAAATGTTGTCTTGTAGGTCACTATCACCATGCAGATCTTGAAGAGGAAGTTCGAGAAGCTTCATGATGAAAGTTTCATTACAGTCAGTGCATTTGAGATATTATATGACCAAACTTGGCCTAATAATAAGAAAGAAACTCATAGGTTTCTACAAGGCCTCCTCAAGTTTGTAAAAAGGTATAACAAAAGATATCTTAGAGACAAACAAAACATGAAGCGAGAAAAATAAAGCAGGACCAAATTTCACACTAATGAAAGAAGAAATGCAGTACATAAGGAGGTTAGATCCAACACGGATTTGACAATTAGCAACTAGACAAGGAATCCAAATAGTGTGGAGTTCTATAGTGAAAATAAGAACTTCTAGCTTGTTTTAGACATTGGATAGTGGAAGGCATAGTAGTTGTGATATATAATATTACATATAATGTATGAACATGACCATTGGACACATAACATTATGTGTAACTTCAATCTGTGTGAACATGACCATTGGACTGAGTAGAATTCTGAGGTGGTTGTGTTGATTTACTCTTCCTAATAGGGCATTCACGAATCAGATGACCCTCTTTTCTACAATTAAAACATACATTTGGCTTATTCAAGTAAACCAATGACTGATCCAACTCAAAGCCTAGGTCAATGAATCTAATATTTTCTGGTAAATGTTGGTTAAGGTCTACTTCCACACATACCCTTGGATGAACCCTCAGACTGGAAAACTTGTTAGAATTATGTTTACACCATATTACTTTGCCCAACTGAGCCACAATGTTCTTCAAAAATAGTCTGAAGGCCAAATTGAGGAAAGGCTATTCAACCCACATGGGATAGTGGGTGTGGGATGGGCCTTCAGGGTGAAAATCAAAACTCCAAGCTTGCATATAACAAATTCGTCCACAAATAATCCAAGTACCAAACTGGAAAACAGATTGAACATGTTCAACAAATTTAAACATACAGGACACATGCCCCTTTCCAAGCCCTCTTATACTTTATTCATATAATTTTTAGTTTAAATATAATTTATTTATGTCAAGAATCTAGATCTCAAAGTGTATAGTATATAGATAACTGTATTATACATATGTATTAATTGAGATATTTTTTATTTTCAAGTTTTAGTTTGAATATATTTTATCTATATAAATTTTAGTTTAATTAGAATTTATTTATATCAAGAATCTAGAGTCATATATATATTAATGAAGGATATTGTGTATGTTGTATATTTGACAAATGTTTTGTACATTATTACAATACCATATTTAACAATTTTCAACTAGTAAATACACATCAACTTTTATTTATTCTTCTCTTTTTAAAAAATAAATTATCGTAATCATGAAATCTAAAAATTAAAATGCCTTCAAATACCTTAAAAATACAAGCATACATTTACTTATATTGAAGATGAAAATATTTCTTTGGTTTTTTCCCAATAAAAATATAGTAAGAATCCATTGTAGAAATATAAACTATACGAAGAAAACTATTATGAATCTAGATATAATCCATCTTGATGAGTGTTGACATGATTTATACTTACATACAACATAGATAAAATTCATAGTGAACTCTATTTGTCTTGAAAGACGATGATATTTAAAATCATTGATTTTATCATCCCTAGGCTTTGATTGTCAGGTCTTGACTCACTGGATCACTCAAAGGTTCATTATGTATTGTTTTACAAAGGTAAATTACAACTTAAGAGCCTTGAGAATTATAATGTCATACATCGTATCCTATGCAATTTCACATGACACATGTCTTCCCTTGAGATAATTATGCACATCACCTTTATTTTAATCATAAACATTCCTAATTTTCAAATCATGTTTGACTTCCTAAACATTGAGGTTGTTTTTCGCCCGGATAAATGCACCACTCACATAAGTCTACATTATGCGCTAGTGTCTTTCATAAACCTACAATTGTACAAACCATTGAGATGTTACAGCCATCATGTGTTCATTATGTAATGCCTCTAATAGCCTATATTGTCGTTGGGAATCCTTCTAAACTTTCTATTTTGACTTTCAAACCTTCCTTTTACCTCCAAGAACATTTTTTAACTTTATTATGTGGTCATTCATTCTTAACAACGTTGTCTCACAATCTCACTCTCTTACCATTATTTTGCAACCTTTCTTACTCATTCTCACATAGCAATACTTCGAAGCTTTATTTTTCTTCTTGCACCAAGATCATTCATACTAGCTTTGAAGATTACTACTACTTCTTTATGGTATTTGCATGAGGGAAAATCTATTTTGTAGGTTTCTCATCTTCTCTTTCCAATGGAGTGGTAACCATTATCTTTGAAGTTTCCTTGGCATATTGTCTTATTTTCACCTTCAATAGAATATTGTTCATTTTATAGCATGTCTATTATCGATTACTTTCTCTTGGATGTCTATGGATCTCAACACACCAAAACTAGGCTTTGACTATAAAAAAAACCCTATACATGTACCCCTAACAATTTATTTGGTCTTATGTGTGCAGATCTTGGAGAGAGGTTGTGTAATAAAGGCTCTTAATATTGTTGAGCGTTCTTAGGTAATCTCTTTTCTTTCCTTTGTCATTTTGTAGTAAATGTAATTCAACATTTCATAGTTAATTGTATTTCATACATATTTTACATATCTATTAATCTTTCATGGATCTAGTAGCAACTCATAATATAATGAAGGATGAATTTGGATATCTATTGTCTACTGGTATAAGGGAATGTATTTGACCCATTTGGTGAAGTATTTGGTGGTTGTGATTATGGATTTGTGGTCATTGTCCAGAGAGATGGGTGGATCTTATCAATGATATTAATGATATTAAGGCCTCGTTTTGAAAAGGGTTAGGGAGTAGTTGTGTGTTGTGATGCCTACAAAGGTATATGAATAAAATCTCTATGTAGTTGATAGGCTGTAAATTTCCTTACAAGGTAGCATTCATTTTACTTCATGGTGGGCCACTAGTAGCTTGCTTTCAAGAGTTTTTTTGGATAAGAAAATGGTGTTCATGTGTGCATCACAAATATCATCAAGCACCTTTTTAGTGTGAGAGAGGATTCTTTTGAATTAATGTATCTAAGCTAGGTACCATCAAAGATCCTTCAATATAATGTCCTATCAAGGATGATGAAACTAGGTTAGAGATGGATTAAAAAAAATTATTGTGTACGAGATAGATTTGTGTGTGTGATTTTTGTACCTGTTAAGAGAGACACAACACTTCAATAGATCATTGCATTAGTGAAAATAAGGGGTTAGCAAACATAGCAATCACCAAAATCGATCTATTGCTTCCTATCTAGGAGGAGTATGAAAAATGACATAATAGCCCTCAGATTATGCATATTCCAGTGACATATACAACCTAAGAATGGAAGATTCAAATGAAAAGTAATCTAAATATGATTCAAAAACATGCATTCTAGCTCTAGAAATGAAGATTATAGCAATACAAGCAAGAAAGAAGCTAAAATGCAATATGAAAGTCCTAAAACATGAGCAACATGAGTTTTCTCCTTCAATCCTCCAAATGTGGGCAGCATAAGAATGCTTTCAACTCTTAAAAATTATGAGCATTACAACAATATATTTCACAAAATCAAGGGCTTCCAAAATCAAGGGTCATTTGAGCTCAAAATCCATCCTATTTATAGAAGAAATGGAGGAAGGGGAGAAGACTCTAGAAGGGATGCCATTAATGAGGGTGTAAGACTCATTAATAAGGAGTGTGGAAGAGAATGTGTAAGAGCCATTAATGCTTCATTTATGAAAGCATTAATGAGGTATGGGTGAGGGTTTAAGAAGCATGGGTGAGAGTTTAAGGTCAAGCTTGATAACTTTGACTTTAGGGGGAGGGTTGAATTCCTAATCATAGATTTAGGAATATGACAAGCTTAAGGATAGCTTAGGATTAGGATTAAGGCTTAAGGCATGTGATTAAGGAGATAGATATGGGAGGAGAGGGAATGAGTGGAGGGGGATTAGCTAATTAGGTTTAATTAGCTAATTAAGAAGAATTAGCATTGAGAAGGGGTTGGGATGAGTTTGAACTCATGGTTGGGTAGTTGAGATTGGTTAGGTTAGAGGGAATATTAATGAAATGAATTGTTGTAATAAATAATTAGGACTATAGCCAAATTGAATCAATTTAGGCTAGTGGATTAATTTTGCAAGTGATGAGATATAATTAGGACTTCATTAATTCCCTTTAAATTAATTACCTTATCCAGGTTATGATTTGAATTGATTGAATTGAATTGATTTGATTGGATTGGCTAAAGTGATTAATGTAAAATTAGTGATTAGATCACTTAGGAGATTAAATATGATTCAATAAATTATGCCAGTCGATTGAAGAGTTGTCTGAACATAATTGGGGGTATGATCACACTTAGGGAAAATAGGGTCTATGGTCAGAGCAGACCAAATCCAAGTGGTTACATTTTCCCCTCTTTGAATTGATGCGCGAGCAGTGCATTGATTCAAAGAAAGTTTTTGATGTTGACTTCAGAAAGATTGAGAATTTCGCTCATGATCAAACGAAATGCCTGATGAGATCAGTCTCACACTTGATCGAACAAGACTGATAGTATTGATTTTGCACTTGGCTTTTGTACAAACATCAATAAAATCTCTTAGAGATATCAATTCTGAACTTGGTTGTCATCCAAAGATTGATAATACTGATTCCAAACTTGGTTGTCATCCAAAAGTCAGTATGAAGCTGCCATGAGCTTAGTAAGAATCTTTTAAAATGAGGAAACACAAGATATCCAACTTATGAGAACTAAACCTTTCTATCCAACAATGTTGACTTAGTCAAGGAAACTGTCATGCCCCTAGTTTCTTTGATAACGAAGTCATTTTTAATGTTGTTTCAAGCAAAAATTTGATTGATAATAGTGTGATCATGCCCCCTCGGGAATGAAATCAAAGAAAATAATAAAATCCCTTTATTGAAATGATGTATCACTTGTAGGAGCGGGTAGGTCAGAATAGAATGGATTAGAAGAAGAGAAGAGATGAAGGTGTGTTTAGAGTAAACACACGGGTACCAAGTTAATTACTGTTAAAATGTGAGTTTGGTTTCGTTCCTGATCGATCAAAGATTTCAGGAAGCATGGGTATTTAAATAGCTTGGATTTCAGATGAATTAAAAATAGAAAGGAGTTTGAGCTCAAATATTTATGTTGTTCTTTTAAAATGAATCATGCAATCTCTAAATGCAGCTATATGCAGACTCTTAGGACTTGTCACTGATTTGCGGATATTGAAACATTTTTTTCATCATTGGGCGCTTTTTGGAATGCATATTGCCTGATAGTACAACAATCACTAATACCTGTTGATATTATGAAAGTATGAATACTATATTTTATTGAAATGTCAAAAATAGACTTAGGCATCAAGGCATAGAAGCCAGGATAACAAAATAGTCACCTTCCTTTTATTATATCATAATCTGTGTAAGGCAAGATATTGGACCCGCAATGACCTTGAAAATTCATATCCTTGAGTACATTATGCTTCGTATACCATAGTGAGAATCTGAGTTAGAAAATAGACAAGGAAATTGTTCCAACGTCCCCGTAGTTTATACATAACAAAGATCGAGATATATGTGGCTATCCACTCATGGTGGTAGCTCTTATCATAAACATCCAAGTTAGGTGAAATTTATAGGATCATTTCGAACAATCACCATACGCAGAAAACCAAGAAAATGTTATGCCCCCATCCTTGCGACTCTTTGTCTTTGCGCAGACGTCATGGAGTAACTTGGAAGACATAACAACTATCAATTGTGAATCAATCAAATAAAATTCATAACTGCTTAGATGCCCCTAGTGAAAACATCATGGGTACATAAAAGAGTCACAATCAAACTATTTTTAAGTAGTATTGAGAAATACTATTGATTCATTTTTGCAAGCGCAATATAGATTCATCAGTCAAAAGTTGGAATTCAAGCAATATGTGTTCCATGTCCGTGTATAACTTTCTCCCTATTTTCAATCCAATGTAGGTCGTAGGAACACCGTTCATGATTAGTGCAATGTTTGTGTCATCCTTGTTTCGTGAAAGGGATAGTTTAGTGCAAGTATCAATAAACATGGTGTCACCAGACAAAACCCTCCTATGACAACCTAGCAGACGGAACTTAACATGCTAGAAAAGATGCCCCCAGTGCAGAATGACTATTTCTAAGACGTAGACGCAGATAAATCCTAAGCAAGGATAAGACATGTGTAAGGAATCAGAGTCATCAAATAGCCCCGGTGTAAGTATGAATTTTTAGCATTGCCAGTGTGTCGACGATTTGTATAAGATTACCAATTCTCAAGCATGATCTCATTTGTGTGCCCCCAATGTCTATTAAGATGTAGGGTTTTATGATTGGATTGATATATCAGAAGTGGATCAGCCATAAAGGATGAAGGGGGTGAATTTCACCCTCATGAACAGTCTTCTCAAGATTACCCAAGCTAGGGAAAAATAATATAGCAATGTAGGCTCATACATCGGTGCTAAATACCAGATAGGATAATGACCTGATGTCATGAAAAGTGTGTAGGATATCATGTAGTTCCAAAAGAGTGGACATGTCAAGAGAGTTCTTTAGAACTTTTTTTTCATTTTATTGTGTTCTTCCTTTTGATCAAGACCAAGGGGTCAACTGATAGGACAACACCATCAAGATAAGGGATGATGTAGGATTAGTGCGAGGGTAGTGAATTTGACTTGGGATAAGCAAGATCATGATTATGAGCAACATACAAGATCAAGTGAGTAAGATATACAATTTGTTCATGAATAGGCCCAACCTTGTCAAGATCACTAGACGGAAAATGGATGAAAGATATGAGGGATATGATGTTATGGAAGGAACTTTCCCCCAAGTGAAGAGTGTAAGTAGGAGGAATTACATGTAATGCCTGTTTGCCAGGTTTTCATCATGGTACTTATCCAAGGTGCCACAAGAAGTGGTTTTAACCATAGGATGAAGCTTTTTCTCTTTACTTTTGCTACCAAGGCGCCTGTTTACCAGGTTTTTACTGAGGCACTTTTTTTTCTTTCTCTTTTTTTTTTTTGGATTTTAAGGAGGAACTTATGCATATTTCTCTTGGGATAGTTCTCTTTTGAAAGATATGCTATGATAGGCTAAGAACACTGAAATTATGCTCAAAGATGTTGATAGGGTGATGAAATGGAGGATAAGGAAGATGGAAGCCAAGATTTTATGCAATGGACTGGATGAGAGAAAAAGAAGGAATGTAAGGACCCAATATGGAAGTATAGTAAGTGACAAGATCAACATCAACACACTCTTTGAAGGGTAGCGTATGGATTGATTTTTTGATGTATTAATGGGTAGGGATCTTGGTACATAAGGACCCAAGATGGAGGAAGTATTCAAGGTAATGGATTTTGGGACATGAGGACCCAAAATAGAGTTAGAAGATGGACAATGTGTGAAAGAAGATGAAGTGGAAGCCTTTGGAAGATTGGATGCCAATTCTGATTTTTCCTTTTCGTTCAAGCCTTTTAAGAGAGACTTGGGAATCCACATAAATTTTGATTTTCCTTTGCTTTTGGATGTTTTAGAACATAATTCTTCCATGATGGATTTAGGAACCCATATTTTCTTTGATATTATTCTTTTCTCAGTGTTGGAACGTACTTCTTTCATGATTGATTTAGGAACCCATATTTTCTTTGATATTATGTTCTTCTTCGTGGACCTTTGTGGTCTCTTGAATGTTTCCTTTTTCTTTGTATTCATATGTCGATTAGATTGGACATAGTGATCTTCATATGTAAGTGGATTCTTGAATTTCTAATTTCTTTGTTTGACATCCAAATTGCTTCCAAAAGACTTGGGATGTGTGGATGAATAAGACTGATATGGATGGTTCATATGGATGAGTTGATATGGAGGTTTCAAAGATGCATGTTTTTGTTGATCTTGATAGGAGATAGGATAAGTGGATGAAAACCTAGGAGTGGAAGATGGAGGGATATATGGGCCCAATATAGATGGAAGATTTGAAGCTTTTTTCTTTTGAACATATGGACCAAGGATAGATTTGGAAGATGGAGGAGGCTGATTATTGCGTGCAAATGGAGGAATATAAGGTGTGAAATGAGTATCAACATCTTTATAGTGAGCTTCCCAGCCAAAGATCTTTTGTTTCAAATTCATCTTCATTCCCATAGGTTCATGTGTAAATTTGATAGGAGCCATTTTAACCGGAATCCTTGATGCTTGAGGCAACTTATTGTCATGTAAGGGATTTGGAGGAATAATGTCTTTTTGAGGTGGATATGGAGGTTTATATGAAAGATATGATGGAACATGTTGATCTTGACAAGGGTCTTTGTAT
>MU226076.1:212921-232624 GCA_018584345.1 Thuja plicata
TTATGATTTGATCAAGGAAATTGATATAATTGATATTGTTGATATTTGAAAATATTGATTCAGGGATTTGATAAATTGAGAAATGGGGGCCCAAAGTCTAGGCGACCATTTTAGGGTGCATACAGCAGGGACATCATAATGCTCAGCTCTGAGATAGTCATATAGCCATACGGTGTCATTGAAGGGGATGACTCACATCCACCTTAAAAGAAAGTGGAGATTGCGCTCTATTCTCTCCCATATATTGTCAAATATATCCTTATTTTTTAAGACAAGGATCGGCCTCTGTGCAATGTCTTTCACATTTTCCAAACTACCAATCTTTGCAACCATATAATCCTCTGGAAAGGGAATAGTATTCTCGTTGTCAATACTATAGAGTACTTTTTCCAACCCACCCAAGACTTCATCCACAAAAACCTTATTGCAGGGGGTTATAATATCAATTTTTGGTATTTTTGCCCAAATCATACATGAGATGAAAACCCCGACTATATCGGCCCTATTCATTACGTAGGTCAATTCGTAATTAAAATACTTCTTACCCATTATCAATTCCACTGAACGTCTAGCCATATCATTCAAATGTTTGAGAAGTTTGTTCCACCGTTTTGGTTTGATCTCACCCCTGAAGGCCATTTGTCTCTCTTCAGATACATGGAAAACATGAACATTAGTTTCCATGGCACAACAATGAAAGGCAAAGTACTCAGAAGATTAAAAATAGGTTACTTAAGAGACCATTAGGAGGATGATAGAAATAAAGGTAGTCGTATAAGGCTAAACAATCCAATTAAAAGAAAGATTTTGGAATGAACCGACTCATAAGAATGAGGGTGAGAGGTAATGATGAGAAGGAAAGCACAAAGAGGCCTAAAATAGGGTGAGATAACTATAATTTTGTGCATAAAGTAACAAACAATGATGAAAGGAGTGGAGAAAAGGATGAATTAAAGTAATAAATTCATTCATAGATTGGGGTGAATATAATAAAACTAAGTTAATAATCACAAGGGATTGGATGGTGTATATGATAATATGCATTATTAGGCTTAGTGGCCAAAAGAGGTGAGAATCACATGCCTTGCAGTCCAATTACTCTTATTATTGATCCTATGTATATTTCCCTTTGTCATATAATGATTGCTCGAGGATTAGTTGAATATAAATTGTTTGCTAGGATTTTAAGAATAATTATTAGTAACTTTAGATGTACTGATATTAAGTTGAAGTTTGGATATAATAATATAGGGTACTTGAACTGAAGACAAAATACAATATAAAGGTACTAAAGAGTGGGTGAACCCACAATAGTGGGTTACACTTTTTCAGAGGAAGGAATTTGCCCCGAAAAGTGTGACCAAAGAAAAATTAAAACTTACTTTTGATCAGAATTAACAAATACTTTCGATCGTGAGTAACTTACGATCGAAAGTACCAAAAAGTAGTACTTTCGATCGTAAGTTACTTTCAATTGAAAGTACTAAATTACTTTTGAAAGTACCAAAAAGTGGTCAAATCATGAAATTACTTTCGATAGAAAGTAGTTTCGATCGAAACTATTTTCGATACCTCTGATTAGAGGCCATTTGCAGAGGCTAACAGAAATTTGCAGTTTTCATGGCTTCGGAGCTCAAGCGCAAGGCTCAAATGGATGAATAGGGAGATGTCCTTTTGCATAGCACAATTACTCAGAATGAGCTTTCTAACGAATATAGATTTGACATTTTTTGAATTGATTAGGTCTATTTTTTTTTACGTGCATCAAATGTATGTTTTTTATCCAATATAAACCTCTAAGTTTGGCGTTCAATGAAAAATAGTAGAAAAGAGAAAGAAAATTGAAATATAACAGTGCCCTCCGAATTTGAGTCTACTTTCTATCAAAAATAAAAAATTTGAATTTTGATAAATACATAACAATTTATAAGCTATGCAGTCAAGGTGTGTCAAAATTACGGTTTACTCTACTTCAAACATTCATAAAATATGCAATGATAATGATAATGTCATCAAAACAATTGCATTCCCTCTGTATGGATGTTACAAAACCAAATTTGAAAGAATCGCATTGATATCTATTTTAGAAAAAAAGTTATGCTCTATGAAGTCAATGTAACTTTTTGAAAATGGCGTTTTCAGCAACATAGCAATTTTCGTGGGAGAAAAATAAAACCATTCAAATTAATTCAAAAAAAAGAAAAAAATATATGTAGAATCTAGATAGAAAATCCTAAAAGACTCTAGTTTACTTCATCTTCCGATTTCAAACAGTTTAACGACAATATGCATCTCAATCTGAAAGTTTTTTTCAAAATGTAGACTTCAATGTCCATTTAGGCAAAAAAGTGTAAGCCACTATTGTGGGATCACCCGAGTACTATAATTATACTATTTATCCATATATCTATCTTAAAGGGATGTGATGCTTGATATAAGTTTGGGGGCTTGTCAATAATTAAATTAATGTAATACTTTCTTATTTAAGCAATTAGGAATATTATTTGTTGTTTCTTTTAAATTTAAAGTGATTCTAATATTTCTTGGATTAGTTCTATATTTTGACAATCTGCTCCTTTGTTTGCAAGTTCATCAGCTATTTTTTTTCCTTCTCTATAGATATGGTTAATTTTTGTTTGATTAAAGTATTTAAGAATTCCTACAGCTCTTTCCAATCTTGTGTTCAATCTCCAATTAGGAGTATTTCCTGTTCTTAATGCATTTATTATAATATGTGAGTCTCCATCTATCTCTAAATCTTTGATATTTAGGTTTTTGCAGAGTAGAACCCCTTCCACTAAAGCCTCCAATTCTGCTATATTATTAGTAGTATTTTTTATAGGTTTAGCAATTTTTCCACTTACCTTTCCATCCCATCGGTGTATTACACACCCAATCCCTGCATTTCTTGGATTACCTCGAGAAGCCCCATCAAAGTTTAGTTTAAACCAGTCGATTTGTGGAGAGCTCCATCTACAACTTTCTCTATCTTTGACACTATCTTTCCCTCTACCGAATTTCAAAGGAATTAATATACTGTACCATTCTCTCCTAATCTCACTATCCCAATAAGAGAAAACACTTTCTAAGTGTTTCATGTTTCGTAATCTATTGTTGACTGTCTCCACAATGCTTGCTTCTATTTTATTTTAAAAGCATTGTAAAGACATATTTTTATCTTGAAATATCCTTCGGTTTCGTTCTTTACATAACTCCCAAGCAACAATAGATGGAGCTAATTTCTAGATAATGTTATAAAGACTTTTTTTTATGTATGATAGGCCAAGCTTTGAGGTGATCAACCAATGTGTTAGCTAATACAGACTTCCAATTTAGTTTTTTATTTAACCAATTCCAGAAATGTTGTGCATAAGGGCAGGTTAAGATAATATGATATACTATTTCCTCTTGATTCTCGCATAGGTAAAATAGTGAGGGTCCCTCAAAACCTATCTTCCTAAACCATTTTGTCATAATTATTCTTTTTACAATGCAGACCAAAGGAATATTCCATCTTTTGGGAGGCAAACTTTATCCCAACATAGTTGTAAGGGAAGATCTGAATCCTACAAATTTTATAATTTAACCAATGTATCATAGCCATCTTTGACATTGTAAGAACTTGTTTTGGATCCATTCCATAATAATTTATCTTCCCTAATTTTAGGTACAATATTTCAGGTTTTAAGAATCTTATTTAATTATGATTTCTCTTCTGAGGTTAGAGGACTATCTTCTAGAGATTTCTACTTCCATCCTAGATTTGGATCTTCATTTGGTATTTGAATAGAGTTACATACATTCATGCCCCATATATTTGTTAATGTGCTGTTAATCCTTGGTGTAATAATGTTGTCCAAAGGCTCATATCTACCCCATGAATCTTCCCAAAAGAAAGTTGATTCACCCAATCCTATGTCCCACATCAATTTATTAGTAATGATATCTCTACATTGTAGTATGAAGTTCCAACCTCTAGATCCTTTGGGGGGATCTCTAGTTCTAAAATACTTGTGGGGCATTTATTTTTAAGGTATTTATTTTTAAGAATTTCGACCCATTTCCTATCTGGTTCCGTATAAATTTTCCAGACAAATTTTGCCCCTAAATCCAAGTTTTGCCAATTAATCTTTTTAGTGCCCAGTCCACCAAAATTACGTGGTCTACAAATTTTATCCCAGCTTATTAACACCATTTTCTCATTTCTTGTAGTCCCTTTCCAAAAGAAGTTTTTCATCTTTTTATCCAATTTATCTTTAGCATTTTGAGAAAGGGAGATACTTAACATTTGATACATGGGTACTGCGGAGAATATTGATTTAATCATAGCAACTCGGCCTGAATTAGTGATCCATTTATCTTCCAATTTTCTATTTTACAATTCATTTTCCTAATCAACGGATCCCATAATTTTGTAGTGATGCTTCCTTTATCTATTTGCATCCCTAGATATCTACAAGGAAAGGTACCTTTTTTGAATCCAAGGATTTGACAAATTTCATCTTCTAACTTTTTATCGGTGTTGAGGAAAAATATCTCAGATTTTTCAGCATTCACTTTTTGAAAAGATGCTTTCATATATAAGTTTAAGATTTCTTTATAATTCCTAGCTTCATCTTTTGTACTTTTGCCTGGTAATATTGTATCATTTGCAAATTTTTGGTGTGTAATGTTTGGCGCTTCTTCAGTAACTTTAATACCAAAAATCAAACCTGACTTATTAGCATTTGAGACCGTTCTTCTGAAGGTTTCTTCCATCATGATGAAAAGAAAGGGAAAATAGGATCTCCTTGTCTTAGATCCCTAGAGATATCAAAAAAACCTTCAGGTGACCCATTGAATAATATGGAGATTTTAGGGGTTGATATACAATTATAAATAAGATTAATCCATTTTTTTGAGAAACCAAACACTTCTAAGAATTTACATAGAAACCGCCAATCTACTTATCATATGGTTTTTGAATGTCTAATTTAATAACCATGATAGCTTCTTTATTCTGTTGAACTAAATGAATGATTTCTTGCACAATAATTATACCATCAAATATAGATCTTCCAGGTACGAATCCAGTTTGTTCTTCTGAGATGAATCTAGATTTAAAAAAAAAAGGTTTCAGTCTATTTGCAAGGGCTCTAGAAAGTATTTTGTATATGGTATTGGAGAGGGCTATAGGTCTAAAGTTTCACAATCATTATATTAATTTTTATCTTTCTTTATCATTATGACTTATGTTTCTTGACATAATTTGGGCGTGCACTTTTTATTTTGATCGATGAAATAAATGCTTAAATTTGAGGGTCGTCTTTTCTTTATAAAGACTTTTGAATCAAAACTTTTATAGTTATAAATAGTCTCCTCTTTATCTAAATGATTTATAGTTGATTTTAAGTGTGTTGAGTTTATTCTCATTCATGCAATAACATATTTTGTATTTTGTATTCTATTAGCTTTCAAGTTGATCTAGATGTTTGAGATTTTTTTGTGCAATGTTGATACAATTTTAAGCATTTAATTAAGACTGCTTTGTTTAGGAATTTCATTAAAATGACTATCCATTACCATGATTTCTGAGTACATTTGTGTCTTGTGAGTTAAGAGGTAGTTTAAGAGGAACTTTTGTAAAGAAGATCAAAGAACTGACATATACGATGGTATACTATAATTTCTTTAAAATTAATTTACAACTTATGTTGTCAATTCTATATAAATCATACTAACTGAACAAAACAAACTTTATTATATCAGGATATGTAAAGTTTTAGTTGGACTTCATCATTGAACGGGATGCAATTGTTGCAAATGTAAATCAATATGTAATTTTACTTCTTCTATGCAATCAAAATGCATTATTATTTCTTGCAATGCCAACACTTAGTGAATATTCAAAATTATTAATCAAAATATTTAAATTGTTAATTTATGTTGATTAAGCAAGTTTTATTTGCTCATATAATAAATTTTAGAAGTAACAAATTATTAAAGCAATCAATATTTGCTAATCCTTTAGCTAGCTACTATCAAATATTTTTTCAACTATACTCCAAAGATAGGGACTAGCCATTATGTGATCCTTGTTAGTTTTGGAATTAATCTTCACTAAAATAGTAGTATTATAACTCACTTTACTCCTTAACATACCTCTTATGTTTATTGTGTCTATACTAACACTTGCACTATTAAGACACATGTTAACTGATTGGATCTAAGCCCCTCAAGATCAAATCCAAACTCCATGAAAATGATATTGACAAAAATATAAAATTACAAGCTCCTAAAAACTATCGTGCCCAAATGGTTAGTACTTAAAAGGATTATAAGGATGGTTATATTTTAAGATACCTTTGAGAATTTTTTGGATCAAAAGGGCCAAGTTACCTAAGGTCAAACTCATTTAAAATGGCTTTGCAAAATCGACATTATAAGAGTTAGATTCTAGTCACATGAGCCTAGATCTAGCTGAAACAAGAATCTCATGGTAATAAAATTGTTAGATTCAGATTTTGTTGGCATTGTTGTCATTGATGTCAAAACCTTCATACCGACTACCTAGCAATATCGGTTGGTTGTTGGAAGTATCGGTTTTGGTATCGGTTGGACAGTTGTGGTCAATGGTTTCTGTTATATGTAGAACAAGTTTTGTACATGCAGTTTTGGTGCTCTATGGCAAGTGTATTTGGTTCTACTAATGGATTACATGTTTTGGTACACTTGGGTGCTTTTGGTAATCAGTGGTGCATGGTTTCTTCTATCGGTTATTGTCAATTTCTATTCCTACAACATTCTTCTAGGTATTTTTGATATATGGACTTTCTCACAATTCATCAATTAGCTTTTGGTATCATATACTAGACATGTTCTATCTAGTTTCATCTATCGGTGGGTTCAAATTTTTTGGTGATCACGACATGGTCTTGGTTGTGGTGTTTAGACAGTTTTTGTAAATGTAATGAAAACATCATTAACATCTTAAGTGTGACCTATATTTAGGTCTTGGTGTAGCGTTTTGTAATTTTTTTCTTATGTGTTTCCTAGATTTAGGATCAGTGGAAGTGCATTAAATATAATTGTAATATATTTTTGGTTTGAGGTCGATACATGGTTGGTGTGGACGACATGTATGATCAGATATCTATATAAATAACTTAGAAAAAAAAAAATTGTATCTGAGGTATGAGTGTGGTATGAGAAAGAAAAGTGGTAGAAGATATGTGAGCTAAGAAAGTGAGTTCTTGGCAGTGATGTGTGCAAGCTGAAGCAGATTATTGAGAGATCAAAAGGGCATTTGCATACAACTTTTCATTGGATCATACAAGGATATACAGAGAGAAGATCAGCAATTGGAACTACTGTTGGATGTGGTAACTGAGCTTAATTGTTGAACTGTTTCATGCATATTCAGACGTAATCTTATCAGTTTCTATTTTGCCTATAAAATATCTTTTTGTATAAGGGAAATGAGTTTGACCGACAGTGAGCCAACCGTAGTGAGAAAACCACAGTGAGAAAACCAGCAATGAGCATTTGTAAAAATCACCTTAATCAGTGTCACCTTAACCGGTGTTTCATTTCATGGAAAATAGATTCTCTGTGGTTTTTCCCAGTTTGGGCTTCCTTGTAAATTTTGTTGTTCTTTGTGTTAGTAGTTCTATGCTTTCATGTTTATATTTGTTATAATTGGTTGATGTGGTTACTGATAGAACATAAGTTAATATTGACATAACTATGATTATCATTTGTATGGTTTGTGAGTTAACTAAACCAGATGTTTATTGACAATCAAAACACTTAAACTTGAAAAGGTTTAAGATAAAACATTATATTTAAATTCATCCTTGCTCTTGTTTTAAACTTAAAATATAGCTATTTAATAGCAATAGACAAAACGTTTTCATGCAAAACTTGTAATGTCATGTAATTTGAGTGAAATTGTTTTGCCCAAAACTACTTCTTGACGAAAGTATGACAAAGTTCTAATTTTTTTCCCCTAAAAATTAATTGATCAATTAAATCAACTTTTGTACTTGATAAAAGAAATCTTGATTAGATAGACATGATATCTAACTACTATTTATCATGGAATAATGAAGTAGCGGTAGAATTTGAGTACCTCAAATCAAGGTTTATATATGTCATTATTATCCACTTAGGTGAGAATGTTATTAATGCTTGGTTTATTAAAGAGGGTTATTGAGATATGATAACCAATCTCTAATGTCCGTGAGCATCCACCAATCAATCCATGCTAAATTCAAATGCAACCTTGGAAAATCATGAAGCTTTGAGAAAATAATTAATAATCAAAGCCAAAGATAACTAAGAAGGCCCATTGTCAAAGCTCCAACCATGGAATCGGAAACATAAACATGACATCATAATCTAACATCCCCTTAAACTAATATATTATACTCTAAAGACTAAACACTCAAGAGTCCTCAATTGAAAACCAATATGTCACTATCTCTAGATCACAATAAAATAACCAAATGACCATTTATCATAAGATAATAAATAAAATATTATTACCAAATTAATGTCTTACTTAACCATGTGATTAGGATCTCCAAGCATTGTGATAGCCAACTCCTAACTGAAGATCCTATGTGGCCTCAACACGATCAAAGAAATCAACACCAAGAGCTTTTAAAGGGACAAATCAAACCATGATCTTCAAACAAAGAAGATGCAATATCTCACGTCATTTGTCAAAAGAAGCAAATATGTCGAACTCTCAATACAATCTAAAGGTATAATTCAAGAGCTTTATATGAAACCAATAAAAATTGCAAAAGACTTTCCATCTTCTGATCAAAGATTATCCTTGGCTCACTACACATTGTAACAACATTTTAGAACCAAAATCTTGAAATAAAGAAGATAGAACACATTATATAACTGCATGAAGCTCCCACTAAGAGTGGTACCAGAATATACATGGCATCATGAACAACATAATTAGTACAACTATATTGAGAGTTAACAGATATTTTCATGCACCATAAGCTACTACCAAGATTCAAATGAATATTTATATTAGGTACTCCCACAAAAACCTTTTTTTCAATGTAGTCACCATAATATTTTAATAATGGTGACCAAAAACAAGCCCTATCAAGAAAGATCCTCATTAGAAAATTTACAAGGTACATATGAAACATTTAAAAGGAGTAATGCATAGTTGGTGCTCCAATCTCAAATAATTGAATGATTCGACCTCCTCCATCAATATTATGAAAAATATAGATAATCAGGCTTAGAATGTGTATTTCTAAGACTCAAACATAAGATCAATGCTAGACCTATTTTTCCAAACAAATCCACATGGGAGTAACCATAGATCAATAAGAATTCTTCTAGGCGTCCATGTAAACTTGTAATTGCCTTGATCATAAAACCTACAAAACTATCTCCATAGATCTAAAAACTACTTAAACGTCTAGACATTCACATTTAAAAATGTCATCTTAACAATGGAATAAGTATAGATCTATAGCCAATAGTTGAAAGCAAGAAAAAATGTAACCCAACAGGAAAGCCAAGTTTCCTAGGAGTTTAAAATATATGAAACCTATCAGCTCCACATCATAATATAGTAGCAACGAGGCACAAATCATAAACATAATAATATCACACCACATGGTTTACATGGAGAAACCCTTGCGGAAAAAAATACACCAAAAAGAGAGGCCAAGTATGCATTATCTTTATAACAAAATTACAATATGTCACACACTTCTATTGGATAATTTTACTCCAACATGGAATCACTTTTCTATCTATGAACAATCTTGTTTCACCTCTCACCCATCCTTGTTCCTATTGATTAACTATACATTCAACTATTCTTTATAAACTGTACATCCAAAAAAATGGCAAGAGCTCCAAAATCACCAAACAAGGCATCCAAACAAGTATCATCATTACAAACAATCCAACCCTTGGATTACCTCCATAAAAGTCTAAAGGACATTGATTTTGCTTATGATACTTTGCCTCCAACTTGGTAACCAATATTGGTTGAACCTGCAGACTTTAGGATCACCAACAAAAACAAAGATACCTTCCACAACAACTTATGCAATAATAATATTGCTTATATATTAAGATGTCAGATATGAGATATGTTGCAAATTCACAATTACCTTGATTATATAGAGAAATGTGTAAGGTAGTATAAATAGCTCGCCTTGATACAAACATTAAATGCATGATGTAAATATTTAAATGCCTAAATAACTAAAATTGCATGAGGTGAACATGGCCTTGGTAACTAACTTATAGAATGCCACTTAGGACCTTAGTAAACATGTGAATAAGTACTCACTAATGACTAGTTAGGTACATAACTATATTTACACGCCACTTTAGGGAGAATAAATTACTATGCAAATGCTGCAAGATACAAGATGAGTCTCAACTACTAGGCCATATTAGGTACTTATGTGTAAATAATCTCTAACAAATAGAGAAAAGGAGAAAAAAACCCTTCCCAAAAGAGATAATGCAAATGAAGATCATATATAAATAATAGAATGAGTGATGTATGGAGGTGTCATCAATACCCCCAAGAACTACATTAATCACCAAGATACAATCAATATTCCCCCTATAAGAGGGAAAGAAAAAGACTAAGAAGTCCCTCGTAGTGAATAATTTCTTGCAAAATGGTAAGTGTCTGAAGGCAAAATGTGATCCAATACTTACAAACAACTTGCATCCCCTTAGGAAGAAACAAAACCAAGCATATTTGTAGGAATGCTTCCCATTTAGGATAGGCATTAACTGATAGAAGCATGAAGAAGAATGATTAAAGCTCTGAAAACCACTCATGTTTCTCCTTTCCCATGAAAGATGATGATACCAAAATCAAATTAGGTTCATGCACAATCAAAGAAGGTCACAAACTAGATATTTGCAAAAAATTATGTTGAACAAGCTCCAAAGATGAATATGGTTTAACAATGAGTACAATGGGTGTCATAAAAGCGGGGAGTTAACTCCTTAAATGTGTGCAAAAAACCTAAAAGACAATGATGACCCTAATGAATATGAATGATAGAAATTTGAATCAACGACTTTGCATAAGGAATCAATAGAAGTGAAGGTATATTAATTATCTCTAAGAAGAATCAGGAACCTTTGAAGCAACCTCATTTCATCTTCTAAACTTTTGAAGTACTCCAAAGAACCAAAATCCCTACTAGCATCGAAGTCATTAGGTATACTTTCTAAAAAGTGAAGAGGCAAATTACAATTTGAAATGGGATTGTCTAGGAATGAGTACTTATTAGGATCTTCATAGAACTCCAAAATTTTAGTCCAAAGAGCATGAGGACACTCAAAATCAGCAATACACTTCAATTTGTCATCATTTGCATGTGCAGTAATAAAACCTAACACATTATCACTTATACAATTTCAAGTGAATTTCTTATACAAATATTTGTGCCAACAAAAAAAATCCATCTAATATGTTCTATGATGGTATCTCTCCATTGTTTATAGTTTCCCATTTTCAAAATGATAAAAGAATGGTAATATGAAAAAACTATTATAAACTATGATATTTCTTTGAAGTCAAAAAGATAGAAACCCTCACATGAATATAGAAAGTACCAAATATGATCAATGCTACAAATGCAAAAAAAAAAAAGAGAGAGAAAGAGAGACAAAACCTCTTTAGGAAGTAGGATAACCAAGTAATTAATCACAATACAATATGGTTAAAAAAATTGAACAAATAAAAATTAGGCTTGAATATAGAAAAAGTGCATGACCACAATAACAGTGCGCCTCATACTTTCCCAACGCCACAAGAATCACAAAAATCAGAGATTGTGACACAAAGTTATGAGATCAAAGGTCAAAAATGTAAAATGACTTCAAAGAGCAACAAATTTCACCAAAAAGGCGTTAATGCGCTGAAGGATGGTTTTACCATGCTAGACAAAAGCTATAACAGGTTGGTGGAGTTTGTTGTTAAGGTCATGCATTCTTCTGTGACCACCCTCTGCCTCCTACAATAGGTGAAGAAAAATGATGAGGGTAAAGCCGATGGGATGGAGAAGACGTTACAGTTCCTTGTTGATGATTGGACCAAGTTACTCATGTCTCGCCCCAGTGAGAAATAACTTGAATCCCTGGTGGGGTCATGGGATGGGTTGGGAATTTGGTTCCCACAATTGCTTTTTTTATTTCTACTTTTATAACTCTGGTTTTAGCCCCCTGGGCTTGTTTAATTCTGATGATACTTATGTTGGTACTGATAGTTGGATAATAGCCCTGCAGGCTCTTAGTACTGTGATAGTTAGTTTTCTTACTTACTATAGTAGTATGGTTAATTTTCCTTTTACTATGTTGCTCGGGGTAGTCTGTTTATTCTCTACGAGTGTTTGATGTTAAAGGAAGGGATAGGTTGATCATGTGTTGTTAGTGTGCTGGGGTTGCTTACTGTATTATTCTTGTGCGGTAATTGTTGCTGTTGAGGCTCTACCTCCTTTTTTTTTTGTCAGCCCCCTTGTTTTGGCTGCTAGTAATATCAAAAACAAATTTCACCAAAAAAACAAAAAACTATGTGAAACCAACTTTCTAGCAATATCCTCATGATTGAAAAGTTATAGCTCTTTAAAAATGCCTAATATGGGCTCAAAGCAAGCCAAGTTAAGCACTTAGCCACTATGGAGGGTGATCATCCCTATGATCAAGGGCTGTCACAAGAGAAAAATAAGTGTTGTCAAGAGCGAATCCATGCACCCCATCTCAAGTGCTCACCCATGGTTGTATTGAAAACCACGCTCTATGGTTGAGAGAAAAATTTAAAGTGACAGATAAAATATTTTATATTTTTTCTAAAAATTGATTTTATAAATAAATTGTACCAATATACTAGTTCTGCGCAGAAACTTACTGTGATGAATTAGACAACCTACAAAAATTTGTACGCCCACAGAGAATATACTATTATTTTGTTGGAGATTCTATCGATAGTACAAGGAATGTATAATGTTGCACAGGTTGTACAATTAAGTATAAATCCGTACAACTAAAAAAATGGTGAAATTTTCCTCAATGTCTGAGGTCAAGAGTCTAAATTTATCAATTTGACAGATGTTACTTGGTTTTTTTGGTCTTTCGAACAAAATGGCAGGGTCTACTTCATCCCAATCAGTTCTGATAATTTTGGTACCAAATTTGCCCAAACTTGAAACTCTCATAACTCTGGCAAAAATAGTTAGATTCAAATGAAACAAAAGGAAATCTTGACTTTCTCAACCATCTTAGACTCATACAAATCTCCTTCAACACACACCAAAAAAAATCCTCAATGAAATCCACAAAAAATCTCTTGTTTGGCAATAGCTTTACCCTCATTTTAAGAAGGGTTTCATGGCCATGATTATGATACCATGTTGAAATTGAAAACTTCAAGATCACCAACAAAAATAAAGATTCCTTCAAACTGCCTTCGGGGTTGGGTTGGGCCCCTATCCCCCAACTATTGCCTCCCAACTAGAATCTTAATGGCAGAACTATACTTCATCCAAACTTCCCTCCAATATCTGATGTTTCATCAAGACTAACAAGAACAAGAATGAGAACTTAGGCCCCATTTGTTTGAGGGGTGGAATTGGAATTTGATGCCCAAAACCAGGTGTTGGGTTCAAATCCGCCGTTTGGTGCATTAAAACAATAATTTGAATATAGTTTCTATCTTCCAATTTTGGGCTAAAATGAGGGTTTGCATCTTCCACCCAAACAGGTGGAATACGATTTCAAAACCTGGTTTTATGTTTTTTTTAATCTCATTTTATAATTTCGTTGAGTCTGTGGGTTTTGCGTGAATTAGGGATTGGGATCGATCATCTTATTTCCTTCAATCGCTCAATCCTCTTACCGTAAGTGAAGCTATTGAGGCGGAGCAGCTCCAATTCCAATTTTGAACTTGGCAACCAAACAGAGAAGATGGATTGATTCATTCATCTTCCAGGTCAACCAAACGATCCAACTATATCCGGAAGATGCAAAACTGGAATTTCAAAACCCTATTTTGAGATAATAAGGTTTTGAGCCCAATTCCAATTCCTCAAACAAATGGGGGATGAGAAGATGAAAGGCAATGGGACTTCAGTCCAAAAGTCCCTTTGACACCTAAATTTTTGCCATGACTAAAGACAATGAGAACTTGAAAGATAAAGGTAATGAGAACTTGAAAGATAAGATGATAGAAGGTGACGGTACTTGTTCAAAAATCATTATGAGACCCAATGTTCTGCTAAGACTAAGTTATGAAACACTCAAGACTTGTCCATTTTTTGAGAATTTTTTAAATGGGTATGTGACTAAGCGCTAGGTAAGGAGAACTACAACCACCAATTGCATATTTAAATAGGATAAATTCATTAAAATTTCTCAAATTAGTTGTAGTTAATGGAAAATAAAAAGGAGTCATGAAATGCCAATAGTTCCTTTGATAGTCACGTTCACTACATATACTTAGATATATTCAACAATTAAAAATACTTTCGAATGAAAGGAATTGTTAATAATATTTGCTATGGAAGAACAAATAAAACTTAATATCTATAGAAATAGAAAGTTAATAAGATAGAGGGTAAACTTAATAAGATAGAGGGTCTTCAATTTAAATTTTAGTGTCTCGACCAAGCACACCAACACAATGCACAGACACCTGCACACAACATCGTTTCCTTGTACATATTAGCAAAATGGTGTCTTAATCTTGTAATTGTATAAGGTTATCGATTTATACAAAAATTACATTTGAGCACGGAGTAGTCCAATTTTTTTCCCAAAGTTATGTATTGAATAAACAAGTATGATGGTAAATTTTCATTGCAAATATCATGTATGAATTTGAATATATTAATGTTCTCTTTATTTAAAGTTTCAACGTCCAATTTGAATGCCTTAGAGGCATTTTTTGGGCCTAAAAACGGTCAGAACTGACATAGAACTTCACAAGCTTTTTGAAGTTCGAATGGTTCGTCGATTGGACTCTCAAATTAAAAATAATGGCCTTCAAAATTTGGGTCTCTTGAAATCGGATTTGTTAAAATGTGTCGGACACATAAATGAGTTGTAAGGGGAAGTTACATGTGTTAATGTATGTTATGATACATCACAAGGTATCTTGGACAACATTTTTTGGGTGGTTTCAACTCATGGATTTGTAATTTTCATCAATGGTTTCATACATTATATTTCCAATATATTGGGTGCATGAGTTAGAGATTGCGCGTAAGAGTCTTATAATTGTTGTGTTACCTCTAGATCTCCTTGCAACATGCTTCCTTTACAAGTGTGTGTGTGTGTGTGTGTGTGTGTGTGTGTGTGTGTGTGTGTGTGTGTGTGTGTGTGTGTGTATATATATATAAGGCAGCTTTTAGAGTGTGGGTTTTNTTACATGTGTGTGTGTGTGTGTGTGTGTGTGTGTGTGTGTGTGTGTGTGTGTGTGTGTGTGTGTGTGTGTATATATATATAAGGCAGCTTTTAGAGTGTGGGTTTTTCTCTCAAAAGAGTTTTCCCCATGTAAATCATTGTATTCTAGTTTACATGATTTTTATGTTTATTTTAGTTTCAATTTTATAATTGCTATAAAGAATTTAAAAAATATTTCTTCTTAATATCACTATAGAAAGTTGTTTTGCTACCTTAACTTCCTTGCAAGTGATATTAGAGCTTGATCACCTTTGGTTTCAGATGAAGGATCGTTAGGTTGTTTTAACTAATCCAAATTCGAGTGGGAATTTGTGTAGAAGATACTTTGTAATTTTATTAAATAAAAAGTTTGTCAAGGGAAATAAAGGTATGAGAAATTTTTTTGGTACCAAATTTGAGAAAGATAGAAGATCTATTATTAGATTGAAATGTAAGATGTTTATGACAATGTTTTAAAACTTGTAGACTGTACTTTGGCTGCTCAATACGATGTTATTGATCAGGAAACCTAGAGTTTGTTATATGAAAACAAACTAAGTGATGCAACATGTAATTAGTCTTTTCTGATGCAAGATGGTTAAAGGCACTACGATGATTGCTAGAGGTGTTAGATATGAGAAATTACAAAAGCTTCATCCAGGCACTATCATGATTGTTGGAGATGTTAGATATAACACATTACAAAAGTTTCATGTAGACACTCTGTAAAGACTGGATTTACCACAAAATGCCACATCACATAAATAACATAAAAAGCGGAAAAGTCGACAAAAGAACATGGTCGACAAATAATCAGAGACAATTCAAACCATTATATATATTCATAAAGAAAGAATATGATACACAGTTTCAACCTTCACGTCGATATAACCAAGATAACCACAAAATTAAGTTGTACAATAAGGACATCGTAAAGGATGAATATCTAGGTCATCACATGACCAAAATTTTATGTGGATTACAATAAGGAAAAGTCGACCAACATGTTGGACCTTCAATCAATATAAGTAAAAAAGAAAGGTTTATTTCAATTAAGTGATACATAGTGATTTGGATGTCGACTTGCACGCCATACATCAGCACATCTCAGTACATAGATGTAGCAAAGGTATTAAGATATGAAAAATGGTGCATAGAACAACTACAAAAGAATATACCTTGGACAACTGTCAATCTGTATGTCCCTGTCTCCTTAGCCATCTGACACGCGTCAATCCGCTATCACGAGACGGGAGTGTGGCTCAGGCGCTTTTATCTGCCCAACCACGGAGCGGTTAGCTCCCTCGGGGTTCTTCCTGACATGAAGAACACGCCGAACCTTGCCCAACAAGCCTAGCAACCGGCGCTGAAAGGTCAGATGGATCTGGTGCAGCCGTGAACATACTACTAACACATATGTCTAATAGTAGATCTAACACAGATGTGGCAGAGGGATGAATCAAAATAACCAGCATATAAATAATAACATATGCACAACGCTTTGGCCAAAGCAATTATCACCAGGTTTCTACTGGCAGGCAGAAATTCAAACAAAACATTCTACCGTCCCCTGATTCTCCACATTTAGCACCCTCCATCATGAGTACACAATCCGTATAACACATAAGTACGTAATAAATTGATTTCCTTATTTATATAAAAAAAAAAAACCTATGTTGATGTATGTTCTAACTGACAAGCAATTTCATGTATTACAGTCAAATTTAATATCACTTGCTAATGCCTGCACTCTTTTCTTCATGGGAGGAAATATACACATGCATAAGAAAATAAATTTTTCTTCCATCCATTGGTTTACTGATTTACCATAACATTAGAATATCCGATCTTCTACAAGAAACACCTAGATTTTCCCTTCTAAGCTGAAACGTAAAAACTCATAAGATAAACATAGAACACTGTTGACAAATCTCAACTCGGTGATGTGTTAAACGAATAAAATTATCTTCTTTGATTCCAGTGATGAATATATAATGCAAATACAGAGAAAGAAAACTAGCACCAGAAGATACACGGCTTATTCACACACACAGTGGAAAGGAATGCACTGAGAAAATATAACACACACTGCTTTAAGATGAAAAGACAATTGCATCAGCGCTAAACATGATGCAGGAAAACCTTTAATCAAACTGGTATTAAAACTCAGAATCATTCAAGTTATTTCCGCAAAGGATACTAATCTCCTCAACACTCTGGAGGAATGATACACACGGTCAAACTGACCAACCAATTCCATGTCACACATCGGTTATAGACATTGGTACATATCGACCATGATACAGTTAGACAGTGACATAGACTAGCATCTCCTCGCTGCTGAGCACCCAGTCATAGCCGAGTTCTATATTGCAATTGAAAATGAGCCCATATGTGATGACTACGGCTTGCATGGTGTACTTAAGCATCAACAAAAGAAAAATTATCTACACCCATAAATAAGCAATGTGTTCTCAAACTAAAGAACATGCAAACACCCGTCAAAAAAAGGAAGTTGTTTTAAGCACTCGAGGCACGTTGTAACTGCAAGGTCACCGAAAGCAGGGAAAACCCGTGGAGATTGCATTTAGATGCCAAACGTCCATGCAGGCATCTGACTCCCACGGTAGTAACAATCCCAACCAAAATTTAAGCAAAGACAGTTAGAACAAAGATATCTAGTCATGGTTGAAGGAGTAGAGCCACAACAAGATGTAGAGAAAGACTCCACCAACTCAGCTGAGAAAAAGATGTGGAATAAGGAAACAACACCAGAGGAGGGACTACAGTGCCAATGTGTTAACATTTGTTAAGCCCATACTCAGCGCGATTCACTACTTTGCATGCCGAAAGTTTTGAGTAGGAATGTAAATATATTCCAACATCAATAAGCTACCGAGGACTAAACCATGATGACAACTAAGGAAAAATCCTAACTGCGGTTTTCTAAGCCTACATCAAATCAACACTAACCTCTTCTATCGTTCGATAAAAACACATCTACGCCATTCTATTAAAAGGGAAGCAGAGAACATTTATTCTTCTAGTTACGTTGTCTACAACAGTTGGTTTTAATTCACAAGATAAGAACCTGGAGATTAGCGTGCTGGAGGAGATTGAAGTCTTCGTTTGCTCAAACTTGCGCTTCCCCAATTACTTTTGTAACCAACATACAAAATTAGAATCCCCTTCCTTCTTCCGATCTCCCACCCCAAACAAGAAAAGAATAACTGTGAACCCTAGAGAGAGAGCGCATGCCACAAAATGAGGAATATGGCCTCTTTATTCGCCACTCTCCCCCTCCTCCGCTCCTTAATCCAACGGTTTGAGAAGAACATAAGAAAATAACGTAATCATTTAAGACAGTAACTGCCACATCACTCATAAAAAAAAAAGTTTGTAATACTTTCAACTCTAATTATATATATCAACTTGAACCTCAAAAACACATAGTACTTACATGTCTAAACGTGTGCAATATAAAAAAAAAATAGTCATTTATTCTTTTCACATTCACGTAGTTCTCATAAAAATTTCAGCAGAGTACATAAACTAAAAATGTAATAATATCATCAAACCATAATATATCTAAGTGGTGTGTGTGTGCAACCCAGACCATTGTACCCTCCATAGCTGAGAGCTAGCAATTCTCTACCTCAACCACTCCCCGCCTTCATTCCTGCATCCATTCCGACATTCTCGGAGCCAGACAACTTATCAATATTCGGTTAACATGAAATCAATAATTTAAACATATTTTATTGTAATTACGTCATAATTCATCATATATGCATGAAATCATAACATGAAACATCTATTAAGAATAATGATATATTTAGCATCCTCACAATATTATTCATCATAACTTATCTAAGGATCACAATTACTACTACTTAAAACAACGACGTGAAGATCAAACTAGAAAGCATAGCATTTATGGAAAATGACGTAGTCAAATCAAAGCGACTTGGTCAACATAGTCAAAATGTCACATGACAAGTCTGAGAATAAAGAGTCGCAAGGGTCAAGTTGTGACTGTATGAGTTAATTTTGGCCTTCTAAATCAACCACACACTTCAACATAGTCCTTCTTCACCAAGTACAGCCAAGACTGAATATGAGTTATTCATCCTGCCTATCTGCGTGATTCAACCTGTTGCCTTCTATCTAGATGGAGTTTTGAAATTTTCTCTCAGGACGAGGGCCTCACAACTATGGACCATCTAAGAATGAAGGATTTAATCATGATAACAATGCAATGCAAA
>MU226076.1:232724-268057 GCA_018584345.1 Thuja plicata
TGAATAATTAAATTCAATTATTGAAAAGAGGATATTTATTTAATAATTAAATATTATTTAATTCTTTTTCATGTGTCTCAGCTAAAGAGGGTGAATTTAATTTAATTAAAGTGCTAGGACTTTATTAATTAAATTAATTCGATCATAGGNTTTGTTTAGCCAAATAGATATTTAGGAATTAAATATGATGTATGATTAATACAGATTTAGGATTTTCTGTATTTGACACTCAGGTCGAGTAGAGTCAGTTAAAACTCAGAATTGCCTAGTACAATAGGACTTTGATGATTTAGAAGAATGAGAAATGCAACAAACTTGGTCAGGGTTGCAAGATGCCAATTTTGGGGTGTTACAGTGACATCCCTCCCAACTAGGAGAAGACATCGACCCGATGTCACATCAAAATATACTAGAAAGAAACACACCACACATAAACATATACATCGTGGTGAAATAGCAAAAAGCCTATGAGAAGAAATGAGGAAATGATCGGTGCATGTCCTCTACATCCTCCCATGTAGCACTCTCAACAGAGAATTGGTCCCACTGGACTTCGTACTGCAAAACATCTCTGTTGCGCACTCAGATAGTACGTTGATCAATGAGTCGGGTAGGCTCCACCTGTACTACCCCCGGCTCCTGAACCTGCAAGGCATGCCAATCTAAAATATGTGAAGCATCTGGATGATAAGGTTTCAACAATGAAACATGAAAAACATTATGAATTCGGGTTAGATTGGGTGATAGAGCAAGTCGGTATGCAACTGGGTTGATGACTTCCAAAACATCAAAGTGTCCCACATATCGCGGCGCAAGTTTCGAAGCCTTGCTGAAAGATATGGAACTCTTATGAGGCCGAACACGCAAGAACACCTTGTCCCCTGCTTGGAACTGTCTAAAAGTGTGGTTCCTATCCGCATAGCTCTTCTGTCGATCCGCTGCTTCCTTCAGCCCATCTTGGATCAAAGCCATATGTTCTTCCATCTTTTGCAACATATCAGGACCAACCACAATCCTGTCTTCAATCCTGTCCCAACTGATAGGAACGCGACACTTACGCCCATAAAGTGCCTCAAATGGTGCCATACCGAGAGAAGCATGGTAAGATTTATTATATGAAAACTCTACCAAGGGAAGATACTCTTCCCACTTGTGTTGCTGGTCCATGCAGTACATTCGGAGCAAATCCTCAACCACTTGATTCACTCTTTCTGTCTGCCCATCCGTCTGAGGATGGTTGGCTGTGCTAAATTGAGACGTGTACCCAAGGAAGCATTCAAGGTTTTCCAGAACCTTGATGTCATCCGCGTGTCTCTATCAGATATAATAGTCCCCGGCACACCATGAAGACGAAAAATATCATGCATGAACTTCTTGGCCAAAGCCAAGGATCCATCTTTCAAGCTTCCTGGAATGAAATGAGCCACCTTGGTTAGTTTATCAACTACAACCAAAAGGACATCATGCCTCTGTCTGGTCATGGGTAATCCCTGTATGATGTCCATACTGATAACTTGCCACTTATATTTTGGAATATCATGTGGGTATAGTAATCCTGTTGGGTGGACATGCTCAGCCTTGACTCACTGACATTCCAAACACTAGGCTATGTAAGATGTCACATCACGCTTAAGCCCTGGCCAAAAATACAATGGCCTCAAATCGGCAATCATCTTATTTACCCCTGGATGACCTAAAAATGGAGTGCAATGCATCTCCTCAAATACCACTTTCTCAACCCTGCACGGTCGGGAATGTACATTGTATTCTGGTATCTCAAAATACCATCATCCTCAAAACTGTATCCGTCAAAACGGTAATCAGATGGGTCATTCTGTAAAGCAGATTTGACCAACTCATAAGGGTCATCTCCTGGAATATTAAGCAACACCTTCTCTCTCAGGCGTGTCCTAGAGGTAGAGATAGCAGAAATGTGCCTTCGCCTGCTAAGAGCATCTGCCACTCTGTTCTCTTTCCCCTTAATGTATTCAATGCCAAAATCGTATTCGCTCAGAAACTCTAACCAATGTCTCTACCTGGCATTGAGATTGGGTTGGGTGAAAATATATCTGAGTCCCATATGGTCTGTCTTTAGCTCAAAGGCTTACCTAATAGGTAATGCCTCCACATCTGTAAAGAATGTACAATAGCAGCCAATTCCAAATTGTGCGAAGCACAATTTACCTCATGTAGTTTCAACTTTCGTGACTCATGAGCAACTACTCTTCATCTTGCATTAGCACACCACCCAAACCCTCACCTGAAGCATTTGTAATCATAGTGAACTGTCCATTAGGGTCAGGTACAACCAATATGGGAGCGGGCGTGAGTTTTTGTTTCAATAACTAAAAAGCTTTCTCACATGTCTCTATCCACTCATATCGCTTCCCCTTCCTCTGTAGGGATGTAATGGGAGCAGCTATCTTGGAGAATCCCTCCACAAATTTCCTGTAGTAACCAACCAACCCCATGAAGCTTCAAACTTTTCTCACATTGCTAGGGGCAGGCCATTCAAGTATAGCTTTAATCTTGGAAGGATCTACTGCAATTCCATCCGCAGAAATGATATGCCTTAGATAATGAATCTCTTTTTGATAAAATGAACACTTGGATAGCTTACCATACAATTTCCTGTCTCTCAGGCGCTGCAAGACTATGTGCAAGTGCTCTTCATGTTCTTCCATGTTCTTGGAGTAAATCAGGATGTCATTGATAAAGATTTCCACAAACTTATCTAGACAGTCTCTGAATACACTGTTCATAAGGTTCATGAATGAGGCAGGAGCATTCGTTAATCCAAAAGGTAGAACAACAAACTCGTAATGCCCATACCGTGTCCTAAAAGCAATTTTTGATATGTCCTCATCCTTAATCCGGAGCTGATGATATCCAGATCTCAAATCGATCTTAGAGAACATAGTAGCACCTTTCATTTGGTCAAATAACTCTTGTATTCGTGGAAGAGGATACCTATTTTTGATGGTCACTTTGTTGAGCATTCTGTAATCAATACATAGTCGCAAATTACCATCCTTCTTTTTAACAAAGATCACCGGGTCTCCCCATGGTGATACGCTAGGGCATATAAATCCTTTGTCCAAAAGTTCTTGGAGTTGAACCTTCAGTTCATACATCTCGGTAGTAGCCATTTTGTACGAAGCCTTAGATTGTGGCTCAGTTCTAGGCATCAAATCGATGGAGAAATCAAATTCTCTCTTAGGAGGTAGTTCAGGCAATTCTTCTGGAAATACATCCCGAAATTCCTGTAGTAAGGGAGAATCATTCTCACTAGGAGTTGCGTCAATGTCCTTGACATGAGCTACATATAACATACACCCCTTCTTCTATGCCCTTTTTAACTACATAGCAGAAATCTGCCTCAGTTCCATAGGTCATTTCACACCCCTTATTACTGCAGATTGTCCCGCATCATCAAAACATACCACTGACTTGTCTCTACAATCTACAATTGCCTTATGCTCAGTTAGCCAATTGATGCCTAATATAACATCATATGATCCCAAAGGAGCGACATAAATATTGACTTGCGTGAGAAAACTAGGAAGTTCCAACTCACTGCATGATAAACACTGCTCTACCCGACGCTCTGCCCGATTGCCATATTCTACAATCCAAGGTTCAGCCATAAATCTTTCTCTAACTGAAAGCCTAGATACAACTTTAGGATCTACAAAGCATTCAGTAGCTCCTGTATCTATTAAAATTGAAACATTTTGACCGAAAAGCTTACTAGTCATCTGAATAGGGGTAGCCTGAAAATCAGCCTGCCTGTGATCAATAGCTGCATGAATGTGGTGTTGTGCTTGAAGGCCTTTACGATCGAAATGTTGTGGACATCTAGTAGCAAAATGATCACCTCCACAGACAAAACATCCATCTCGGGGTCCATGTTTTCCCTCTGGTTTGTCCCTCTTGTTTCCATACCTGTTGGAATCCATGTTGTTTCCCTTATTTTGATTCTGGTTCTGAGAGTTCCTGTAGGAATTTGTTCCTGAATTTCCTTATCCTTTGCCCTTCATATTCCTGATTTGTTGGCGTCCACCATTATGTTGTTTATTATCCTGATATTTCCTTTTAAAACCCTGATTGTTAGTGGATTTCTGATTAGTGCTCACCTTGGACAAACTCTGTAACCTCTGTTCCTGTCTAAGAGCCTTTCTCAGTGCAAAATCCATGGTTTCTGGCTCATGCATCTCAACTTCGGCACCCACCTCAGGACGTAACCCTGTTATGAACTTGCGAGTCCTGAATCATTCATCCTGTTGGTACTGGGGAGCATACTTCACTAAATGACAGAATCTCTCGTGGTATTGGGTAACTATCAGGACTCCCCGAATCAAATTCTGAAATTCTGCCACCTTCCTGTCGAAGAACAACTGAGGTAACCACCTCGTGCGAAAAAACTGTAGGAATTCCTCCCATGATATCTCTCCTGGCTGAAGCTTCTTTTCTGCCATTACATTCTCCCACCAAGTGGCAGCTTCACCTGTCAGCTGAAAAGTAGCCCACATCACCCTAGATTGTCTGGAGAAGTTTCAGACATGAAATTATTTCTCCAAGGAAATTATCCATGCTTCGGCATCATCCCCAAGGGTCTTGCCGCTAAAAGTAGGAGGTGTGACCTTTTTCAGATCTTTGCCGAGCTCCTCACCTATCTTGCCCCTATTTTTGGCTACCTCGACAACCCTGAGATCAGCATCTCTCTTTCGTTGCTCCTCAACCCTCCTATCCTCCTCCAATTTCCTTTGCTCTTCATTCTGACGAGTCTCATCCCGCCTACCCCTCATATCATTTTCGATTTGATCCATACGTGCACCCTGTTGTTGCAGGAGATTTCCTTGTTGGGTCAAAAGGGCTAAAATCTGATCTAGCCTTTGTTCAGGCTGTTCATTTGGACCATTGTTGGATCCTTCCCTGTTACTAGTTCTGGTGTTCATGATGACAGATCAAATCCTACATCCACACAGAATACGCAGCTTTAGCAAGTAGTAAGCCAAAGCCCTAGAGTTAAACATATGCTCTGATACCACATGTAAAGACTGGATTTACCACAAAATGCCACATCACATAACTAACATAAAAAGTGGAAAAGTCGACAAAAGAACATGGTCAACAAATAATCAGAGACAATTCAAACCATTATATATATTCATAAAGAAAGAATATGATACACAGTTTCGACCTTCACGTCGATATAACCAAGATAACCACAAAATTAAGTTGTACAATAAGGACATTGTAAAGGATGAATGTCTAGGTCATCACATGACCAAAATGTTATGTCAATTACAATAAGGAAAAGTCGACCAACATGTTGAACCTTCAATCAATATAAGTACAAAAGAATAGTTTATTTCAATTAAGTGATACACAGTGATTTGGATGTCGACTTGCACGCCAAACATCAGCACATCTCAGTACATAGATGTAGCAAAGGTATTAAGATATGAAAAATGGTGCATAGAACAACTACAAAAGAATATACCTTGGACAACTGTCCATCTGTATGTCCCTGTCTCCTTAGCCATCTGACACGTGTCAATCTGCTATCACGAGACGGGAGTGTGGCTCAGGCGCTTTTATCTGCCCAACCACGGAGTGGTTAGCTCCCCCGGGGTTCTTCCTGACACGAAGAACATGCCGACCCTTGCCCGAGAAGCCTAGCAACCGACGCTGAAAGGTCAGATGGATCTGGTGCAGCCATGAACATACTACTAACATATATGTCTAATAGTAGATCTAACACAGATGTGGCAAAGGGATGAATCAAAATAACCAGCATATAAATAATAACATATGCACAACACTTTGGCCAAAGCAATTATCACCAGGTTTCTACTGGCAGGCAGAAATTTAAACAAAACATTCTACCCTCCCTTGATTCTCCATATTCAGCACCCTCCCTCATGAGTACACAATCTATATAACACATAAGTACGTAATAAATTGATTTCCTTATTTATATAAAAAAGGAAAAAAAAAAAAACCTATGTTGATGTATGTTCTAATTGACAAGCAATTTCATATATTACAGTCAGATTTAATACCACTTGCTAATACCCGCACTCTTTTCTTCATGGAAGGAAATATACACATGCATAAGAAAATAAATTTTTCTTCCATCCATTGGTTTACTGATTTACCATAACGTTAGAATATCCGATCTTCTACAAGAAACACCCAGATTTTCCCTTCTAAGCTGAAACGTAAAAAACTCATAAGATAAACATAGAACACTGTTGACAAATCTCAACTCGGTGATGTGTTAAACGAATAATATTATGTTCTTTGATTCCAGTGATGAATATATAATGCAAATACAGATAAAGAAAACTAGCACCAGAAGATACACGGCTTATTCACACCCACAGTGGAAAGTAATGCACTGAGAAAATATAACACACACTGGTTTAAGATGAAAAGACAATTGCATCAGCGCTAAACATGATGCAGGAAAAACTTTAATCAAACTGGTATTAAAACTCGGAATCATTCAAGTTATTTCCGTGAAGGATACTAATCTCCTCAACACTCTGGAGGAACAATACACACGGTCAAACTGACCAACCAATTCCATGTCACACATCGGTTATAGACATTGGTACATATCGGCCATGATACAGTTAGACAGTGACATAGACTAGCATCTCCTCGTTGTTGAGCACCCAGTCATAGCCGAGTTCTATATTGCAATTGAAAACGAGCTCATATGTAATGACTACGGCTTGCATGGTGTACTTAAGCATCAACAAAAGAAAAAGTATCTACACCCATAAATAAGCAATGTGTTCTCAAACTAAAGAACATGCAAACACCCGACAAAAAAAAGGAAGTTGTTTTAAGCACTTGAGGCACGCTGTAACTGCAAGGTCACCGAAAGAAGGGAAAACCCGTAGAGATTGCATTTAGATGCCAAACGTCCATGCAAGAATCCGACTCCCGCGGTAGTAACAATCCCAACCAAAATTTAAGCAAAGACAGTTAGAACAAAGATATCTAGTCATGGTTGAAGGAGTAGAGCCACGACAAGATGTAGAGAAAGACTCCACCAACTCAGCTGAGAAAAAGATGTGGAATAAGGAAACAACACCAGAGGAGGGACTACAGCGCCAATGTGTTAACATTTGTTAAGCCCATACTCAGCGTGATTCACTACTTTGCATGCCGAGAGTTTTGAGTAGGAATGTAAATATATTCCAACATCAATAAGCTACCAAGGACTAAATCCATGATGACAAATAAGGAAAAATCCTAACTGCGATTTTCTAAGCCTACATCAAATCAACACTAACCTCTTCTATCGTTTGATAACAACACATCTACGCCATTCTATTAAAAGGGAAGCAGAGAACATTTATTCTTCTAGTTACGTTGTCTACAACAGTTGGTTTTAATTCACAAGATAAGAACCTGGAGATTAGCGTGCTGGAGGAGATTGAAGTCTTCGTTTGCTCAAACTTGCGCTTCCCCAATTACTTCTGTAACCAACATACAAAATCAGAATCCCCTTCCTTCTTCCGATCTCCCACCCCAAACAAGAAAAGAATAACTGTGAACCCTAGAGAGAGAGCGCATGCCATAGAATGAGGAATATGGCCTCTTTATTCGCCACTCTCCCCCTCCTCCACTCCTTAATCCGACAGTTTGAGAAAATCATAAGAAAATAATGTAATCATTTAAGACAGTAACTGCCACATCACTCATAAAAAAAAAGTTTGTAATACTTTCAACTCTAATTATATATATCAACTTGAACCTCAAAAACACATAGTACTTACGTATCTAAACGTGTGCAATATAAAAAAAAAAATCATTTATTCTTTTCACATTCACGTAGTTCTCATAAAATTTTCAGCAGAGTACAAAAACTAAAAATGTAATAATATCATGAAACCATAATATATCTAAGTGGTGTGTGTGTGCAACCCAGACCATCATACCCTCCATAGCTGAGAGCTAGCCTTCTCTACCTCAACCACACCCCGCCTTCATTCCTGCATCCATTCCAACATTCTCGGAGCCAAACAACTTATCAGTATTCGGTTAACATGAAATCAATAATTTCAACATATTTTATTGTAATTACATCATAATTCATCATATATGCATGAAATCATAACATGAAACAAGTATTAAGCATCATGATATATTTAGCATCCTCACAATATTATTCATTATAACTTATCTAAGGATCACAATTACTACTAATTAAAACAACGACGTGAAGATCAAACTAGAAAGCATAGCATTTATGGAAAACGACGTAGTCGAATCAAAGCGAATTGGTCAACATAGTCAAAATGTTGCATGACAAGTCCGAGAATAAAGAGTCGCAATGGTCGAGTCGTGACACACTCTTGAGTGCAACAGTTCTTCTATGAAAAGTGATTTTATAGAACCCAGTTTTGAATCTCCCTTTCCCACATGGCTTTTATCAACAGTTGGCATTAAGAATCAAGAAGGCATTTCAGGGTCTTGTGTAATGTATATATGGACCAAATACTCCAATTCGTAAAAAGATGGTTAATGAAATCACACACATGATCAGTCTTTGGACTTAGAAATCTTTGTTTTAAGGAATTGCGTTTGTACAATTTATGGATCATAAGATAAACATGGTGGAAGGTTGGCAGTTACTAGATCAAAAATGACATTATGGACTTAAATTGAGCACCATTACCTACATGACATTGGAAATTTCCCACGAAACAATGGATAAGCATGTTTGTGTAATATTGCTAAATGGCTGAATAAATGTTTGGTCTCTCCTCTATAGATGGGGAAGCCATGGTTCTCCGAATCTTCTTCACACTTGTTCTAGCTCTGACCACTTTCTGATCCAGACTTTAAAAATCTGATTTGGCACTTTGAAGTGTCCTATTCTAGTTGAGGATATGCGACCTCATCATCCTCTCCTTTTCAGCTGGTTTCCACTTGGTGGCAAGTTTGTCTCGTTGGGAGTACAATGCATTAGTTCATGCAGAAATTAAGGTGCATCAAATAGAATATGAAGGACTTTGTAAACATTATTGAGTACAAAATCGAATTGGAAAAGGAGCTGGTTGCAAAACATTATTTTTAATCCTTGGTGAGAGGTAAGGTTTCATATGTATTGTCCACAACAAGATAAGAAAGAAAGATTAGAAGTCATATTGCTTCTTCTTTAGAAGAGACTTTTTCTTCTTTGTAGGAGTCTTTTTCTACAAGTTTTCCAAATCAAAATCAAAATATTTAACAAGTACGCATGGAACCTCCCACAAAACAAATCAAATATGGGTAAATAAATTTGAAGCGCCAAGGTACCTCTCAAGTGTTTTTGATTGTTGTACTATTTAATATAATGGTGACACCTACTTAATAAAGGACACGGCTAAGTTCCAGACAAAATGCACCATTGATCAAATTTGAAAAATCCAAAAATGCTACTGATTTTCGCAAAATTTTCAGCATCTATTCTTCATGATCAACATATTTTGTGGTCAAAAACCACAAAAAAATTGCCAAAAACTTACTGTGTATTTGCGAATTTGGAAAAAAAAAAAGTTTGACACTTTTTTATCTTTAGTGCTTTTTGTCTGGAGCTTAGCCATCGCCCTTAACAAAGGAGTGGTTAATAGAAATGAATATTAATTTTTATCCTTTACAAGAAGAACATAAAGATATATTTATCAAAGCAAGGAAACCATCCATGGAGTGAAAGCCATCTTCATCGACTACATTCCTTCCAAAGGTGTCACAACACTTGACAAATCCAGAGGGGTATTACAATAATAGAAAGAAATATTTAACAAACGAAAAATTGCGAAAGTAGAGGACCAACAAGAAAGATCTAATTTGCATCTTTCATGAGCCAAAAAAGGGAAGGTTCCATACTTATTGTCCACAACAAGATAAGAAAGAAAGATTCAAAATCCTATTGCCCATTCTTTCAGTAGGGACTATTTCTAGAAGATTTCCAAACTAAAATTCAAATATTCAATAATAATACAACACGTGGAATCTCCCCCATGACAAATGAAACATGGGTAAATAACACCAATGCACCGATGACGCTTCTAAAGTGTTTTCACTTTATGTACATCTTCAGATAATGATGAAACCCACTTAACAAAGGGGTGTTTAATATAAAAAAATTACAAGATGATGACCATGTCATTAGTTAAGACATGAGCCTTCATGCTCAAAATATATTATACAAGCTTATTTTTATAAATTATGTTGTTTCTCCCACATAAGGGACATCGTTTCTCCCACATAATTTAATGATAATAGTTAACATCTTTTTTACTTAAATGATGATAGAATTAGATATTTAATTTATGATCCATACGATTCTCATGTTTGAACCTAATGATTAATATACTTGATCGCATGTTTACTCTAACATAAACTTCTCTTATGATGAATATCAGTTTTTTCTCTAAGCATCTTGCTTCTATCTAATGAATCTCACTTATGATAAACGAATAATATATCTCCTACTAACATATTTATGATTAAACTTTGAATATTATAGTGATGACAACTCGCACTTGCTTATGTTTACAAGGTTTCTTTCCTAGTATTTTATGAGCCTGATTTGTGGCAGATGACCTTGGGCTTTCCAAGCTTTACCTCAACTTACTTATGCTATCTTCTTTCCTCCAAATTCATTCCATTATTTAGATATGGAAAATTGGAGAGGCAATTATAAGGTCATTAATGTTAATTGTAATAATTACCTCATGGTCACTTGCAAATTAAACGGTATCACATTGCTTTTATTTTTTATTATGGTAACAACATGTTTTGAAGGGGCCTCGAAACCCTTTAACAAAGCAAAAGAAAGATAAACAATAAAGGCCCAAAACTGAAACAAACTGTCACAGACAATGACAGAAGACCAAGAAGGGCTAACACCCCAGATAGGCAAAATAAAGAACAAGGGGGGTCAAGAGAAGAACCCACCCATCACAAACTACCAGCAACTAAAACCAACAGCCCCAAACCAGCACAACAGCAACAACAAAAAATAAACACATTAAACCTTCAGCTGCTCAACACCAAGAAACAAAGGCCAAAGCCAAACAACTCAAGAAACAAACTGTTTATCCCTTAGCCCCCTTCTTATGGGAGCGGGGAGTCATATCAAAGGAAGGTGAAGGTCTCTTGGCAGATTTTCCTTTAACCGTAATCCATCCTTCTTCCACTTTGGCAGCCTCATCCTGCCAGCAATGGGAGTCCAGATCAGACTTCCCAAAAATCATTGAGTTTCTAGCACCCAGCATAGGCGCAACCGACAGTGATCCAGATCTCGGGAAACTCCCAGCAAGAGAGGGAACAAAAAGAGGATTGAAGAATCAGTTCTAGCACTCAAACCAGCAGAAAGACTCCCAGCAGAGCCTGTCATAGCAGAATCCCGCACAAGGGCACAAACAGCAGGGGGAACATCCTTGGTCCCAAGACTAGCACTAGAAGCTTCCCTAGAAGGCAAATCCACAGACGGCTCTGAGGCAACAACCTGGGAAAATCTTCGTTGGGAGGAGCTCTTCACAACCGTATAATGCTGAGATGAAGCCCCTTTCCACCATGAAACAGAGCGTCTAGTTTTACCCAGACTACATTTGGCTGCAATATGACCGGTCTGGAAGCATCTTTGACATCTAAAGGGAATACCTTCATAATCCAAAGGTTGAATCCAACTTTCCTTAGGATACACCAATCTGATTTCCGCAGGCAATCCCTTAGACGTATCAATATCCACCAAAATGTGGGCATAAGTAGTATGGAAAGATCAGTAGAATTTGAATCCACCATCAAGAAGTCATCCAAAGCCTCGCCCACTTCCTCCAAAAGAGGATCCACCCAAAGATGCAGCGGTAGTTTTGGAAGTCTCGCCCAAATGGGCATCTTACTAAATGTTTCAGATGAGGGATCAAAATCCGCATGCCAAGGTTTAATCATCAACACGAAACGATCCTCCCAGCTAAGGAAATGACCACAAAGGATATGATTTCTATCTGCCACGGAGTCAAATTTGGCAACAAAAAAACCTTTAGCACTTGAGGAAAAATATTAACCTCGCCAGAAGTGATGGGTTCCCAAAATTTGGAAATCCAGGCATGAAGGTCAGGAAGACATGGCCAAAAACCCCTAAATCTGCAAATAATTGCCTGATATGAGAAGATAGATGAAGATTCATCTATTTCCTCCACAGAAAATTCCTCCAGAGTGAGAGAAATGTGATTAACCACAGAGATAGGAGCAGCCACGGAAGACTTCCGAGCAACCCCAACAACAGGCACCACCAGCTCCCGTAAAGAAGGCCCCGCAGCAACCCTCGAACCAAGATCTGACACCACAAAGATGGAGGCCACGCCCTAGCCACCGAGACTTTCACCCCACCACCACCAGTAGGCACACCGCCAACAACCAGCCTGGAAGTGGACGGGGCAGAGGCGTGCTTCCCAGACACACCATGCATGGGAATTACAGCAGGAGATAATGAAAGAGAAGGCTCTTTCAGATTCCCATCCACCAGAGAAAGGAGCAAGACAGGGGAAGATGAGAACCCAACACAGGCTTAAGAATGGCTCCTCCATCCACTGAATATGCAGGAGTCGTTTGAGCGAGAGAAGCAGCAGCATGCGCAGTTCGAACTACGGGCGAAGCCATAATGATATGTTAAATGTACTTATATGTCATATTGCTTTTGTTGCTACTTCATGCAATACATATTTTGATTCCAAATGAAACCCCCTAGTACTTTTCCTTCTCTTTAAGTCATAGATAGCTCATATCTATTGTTAATATTTTTCAAGGTTTTTGCAAGTTTCCATCACAATGCGCTCATTGCAAAAAGAGTACACAAAAACAATATCCATATTGTTTTTTAAATGAATGTGAATATCTACTTGTATCAATTGTTTGTTTTTGCTTTGATGTGCATTTCCTTGTAGTCCCAATGCAAGTCACAATGAATATGAAGTATTCACTTTTCCCTTTTGTTTTTAGGCTCCTTACCCTTTCTACAATAACGAACATACAAGAAGCACAATTTTTGCATTAAAAGCTATCACATAATCCAAACCTAACCTAAATCCTTCTACTTTCATTCCCACAAACTAGTGTTGATCTTAGCTGACCTTCTAAATGACTAGTATACGAGAAGAACAATTTCTACAGGACCAATCCTGGCTTCAACTATCCTTTGAAATGATTGGCTTACAAATGGCACAAATTCTACATGAAAGCTAGCACATAGCCCAAGCCTATGCTAAATTGACTACATGCATTCCCAAGTACCTGTTCTAACCTTCAAACTATCCATCTGTTGCCAACTTTTACATCCTCCACTACACTCAACTGGCACTTCTGAAAAATGACCCCAACCATTTCAATTCCAAATTCAAATTTGGGCCTGATCTTTCAAAGTATACATTGCATGCCAATATTAAAGATCTTTTTTTTTTATTTACACCCTTTGGAATTGCATTTAAGACTTAACCCCATTTCATTTTGAACCATACAAACATATGTTTGTACATCATAGCACTATCATTCAGGGAGTGTTCACTAGCATCAAATACTGCTTTATTTGATTGAATCAACATCCTAAGCATATGTATGATCGCTTGTTATTGAACACCATTGAGATCTGCACATGCAAAAGTGAATCCGACATGCAGACAATCATTTTCAAGATTCCAATGAGTTTGTTTACCTGCGAATGACTTTTGTAACGGCAAATAAAAAAAATTGTGTTGGTGGGAGAAAATGTCAAAAGCCTATGGAACATCAAATTAGACAAGACTAGTGGGCACAAATAAACCAGCACCAGACAATTGTGATGTATTACGTTTCTCCAAAAATGCAACAAAAAGGATAGATCATAAAGTATTAAATGCAAAACAAAAGTGTTTTAGAAAAAGCTCTTAAAAGTAAGATTCAATACAAGCTCTACATCTCCTACACAATCACAAACAAACTTGTAGCAAAACTTACAAAACTGTTCAAAATTCCACAATAATTCATTCAAACAGCACAAAAACCATTCCACAGAATAATATAAACAAAGAATTTCATTCCACTAAATAAAGAGGTTGGCTTAATAATGGACTTGTAGAAGAAAAATAGGAACATGCAAATTAGGGAATTTTTTGGCTATTAAAGGTGCAAAAAGTTGTTATTACAACCAGCATATTTTTAGTATGATATTGTTCATAGAAACTATGAACTTTCCAATTAGGGTTTGTTATAGATATAATGCATGAAAACTTTCCAACAGAGGCATGTTATGTAAGTTTAGAGTAATCAATTTAAGTCATTAGTTGATGTTGAGTGATGTCACAAGTCCATGTTTAGATGTCCACTCCAGTCATTAATAGATGGCAGGTTCTCGTCACGTCCCAACTCATGATTCCATGTGGAAGTATTTCTCCCATAATACCCATGATCAAAAAAGGAAACCTACGCATAGTGTCAGTGATGCAGTGGTAAAGCTTAAAGATTTCGTAGTATTTAGCACAAATTTAAGACGGCCTAACCACGCAATACAACCAAAAATACAACCTTTTACTTCATTTAGCACGTCATCTTGTCTTCTAATGTTTCCCATATGGAGCCATGGGATTAATAAGGGTATAAAATGATTAATTAAATAAGAGACCAAAAAGTTAAAATCTCAACAAATATTATTTTAATTATTCATTATGGAGCCACACCTTAAGTTTCTAATTTTTAGTCATTGATAGGCCACTATAAGTTATAAATGAATTTTCTTGGTGACTTATTCTTAGAGAGATTTATAATAAATGGTAAACTTAATGCTTAAGTCAAGTCACCTAAAAACCAAGATTTATGGAGTTTGCTACTTTTTGGAAGGAGAGTCTAATCTTTATAAAGAGGACTAGGGGCAATTAGAAGATATTCATTATTCTATTCTATCAACTTGTTATGACTTTTCTCCTCTCTACAAGAAATTGCATTGTATGTTTTTCTCGATGAAACCCTGAGAGATCTTTGGATGGAACCCCGGGAGAAAGTATTGCAACAATTCAAGAACATCAATCACATCATTTACGACTTGACTAGGTGCAAATTTATAGGTGACTAAAGATATATTTGAACCAGTTTAGAAGCCAAAGACGGTTTGCAATAATTCTGGTTGCAAGTTATAATCTGAACCAAAACACCATCGCAATAGAATAATCGCTACCTATCCAGACATACCCCATCAGTGGAGGCGTATGTACATTCAGTCGGCTTGAAATCTACAGTTGATTTAGCATTTTTATTGATTCAAGCATGTAATCGAATGGAATGGTATGTAATTACTACATATAAGTTTGTACTGAGAATCAGAATAGTTGCTGATTTAAAATCAGATAATAATGGTTGAAAACCATTTCAACTGCTATAATAATGTGAGGGTTTTGATGATTCACAAGTTTCAATGATGTTTTGAACGAATTCTAAATTCCTAAACTCAACAATGGCTAGCATTGATTAATTAAGAGTTTTGTATACAAACCTATATTTGTCTGAGATTAGCCTAATAGGATAATTCAGTGGTATTAGAGCGTAGTGACTCTGCCAGCCTATGAAGGTTTCAGTTGCATGTCAATGATTTTTCAATTGCATATCAAGATTTTCAATTGTATGTCATAGATTTTCAATTGCATATCAGTTTTATCTGTTGCATGTCAAAAATCATAGTTGTTTTTTGCTCCTAATCCAATGCATGTCAGTATAAAGTGGTTCTATGCAGTTTAGAGGGTTTGAACTGCACAGATATAATACAAGTAGTAGGTCGGGGCAGCAAGGGGCTGAAATTAACCCAACTAAAGTTGAGATGGCTGAAAGAAGAGATGGCAACCCCCAAAAGGGACTGAATAATCAACTAATGATTTTCTTACAATTTTTGTCCAACATCAGCAGCAGCGGCAGTAGTAGCTACAGATGCAACAGCAGCAGCAAATGTTCCAACAATTTCAGGATCGCATAATCAGAGCAATGGGACAAATGAGAGTTGGACATTCGAGATCGGGCAAGGCCAGTAATCGGCACGGAAAAAGTGAAGCCAGGCATGAGAACCAAGACAAAGCAGCCTCTAATATTGTTAGAACAACGAATACAAAGTTTGATCGATCGTTACGTCCCACCTTTTTACCTCGTAAGATTAAAAGGGAACCAATTCCAGAGGTAGAGGAAGAGACACACATCACAAATGATACTGTGATGGCTCGAGATGAATACATGCAACTTCCAGCTGATGTAAGGCAGCGAATGAACTTAAATTAGTTTGTGAACCAGTGTAAGGACAAGGCTAGAAATCATTTGGAAAAGCAAGATAGGAGGTCTAGAGGGCAAGTTAGGCATGGCACTCAGCCTGCAAAATATAAGGATGCCTTGAATAAAATTTCTATACCATCCTTTGATGAAATTAGAAAGATATCAGTTAGATCATGGGTTCATAAGTTGGACACCTTTTTGGCACTCAAGCCCATGGAAGAAGAAAAGGCGATTCAGTTGGCTACCATACACCTGGAGAGAGTAGCATACAATTGGTGGCATGACGGACTTGTCTCTCAGGATCATACCATGGTTCATTCTTATGAAGAGTTTGTCACAAGGCTGATTTCTCACTTTGATCAAAAAGACATAGAGGTCTATTATAGGGAATTGGCACAAGGTTAAGCAAGTAGGACATCTGGAGTCTTACATCAATGAATTCCAAAAAAAATTGTAATGGTCCCTCATATGCCTCCGAAAAGAGTTAGAATGCTCTTTATTGAAGGTTTTAAGTGACAAATTAAAAGGTTTGGTTAAGGCTCATAGGCCTAGTTCATTAGATGATGCTATTGGATTAGCCATGGACTTAGAAGTCACACCTTCTTCACCACACAAGAACTTCAAAAAACAAAAATCAGAAGATGAATCAAATGTGAAGACTCCTAATCAGCCCAAGGTCACGTCTCGTAAATTAGAAAAAGAGAAGAAATGAGTTACGAAGGAGTCTTTGTTTCCAATGCAAAGAACCTTGGGAGCCAGGACATAGGTTCCTTGGTAAGGGTAAGGCATATCTTATTGAAGTGAATTTTGATGTGGACAACGATGAGGATAGTGAGCACAATGACAAGGTGCAAGCTACCCTTGCGTCCATATCCAGTGGTTCCAAAAATCATATTTTCGTACTTAGAAGGGATTGTCAAAAGATAGGGAGTTCTATATATGGTGGACAACAATGGTACACAACTTTATTGATGAGGACTTTGTATTCAAAGGAGGATTACAAGTAGAGAACTTCTCTGGATTTAGCGTCACGTTGGCAGATGGATCCAACATAGCTGCACAAGAAGAATACCAAGGTTGATAATACAATTAGATGACTAAACATTTAGTGATGAGTTTTATCTTGTTTGTATTGGGGGTACCAAAATAGTTGTGGGAGTATCATGGTTGAAGTCACTTGGAAGACATGTCCAAGACTTCAACGACATGGAACTTAAGTTTACTCGTGAAGGTAAACAAACTATGTTGAGACTATATTGAGAGCTAACAAAAGTGTTAATCCACAAGTTATGACAGCCCAGTGTTATGAATACGCTAAAAAGATGGAAGGGGATAAACCAAAATATTCCATTAATGACAGCAACAACATATCTCCTTATCCTCCTGCCATAGGAGTCTTGATACATGTCATTGGCAACAATATAATATCTTCATCTGATGGTGTACATCATGCTTGGCAATGGGACTTAATAAAGGTATACACTCAGAAAATTCCTCGGCAACCAAAGAATTACATCATCATTTTACATCTTTAGTGGATTCAGCCCTTGAACCAGACATTGGAGTAGTCAATATGCTTCATGACATTGTTGATCTAGATTCATTTGCGTATAGGGATACTCATGTGGTGTCATATGCGAACATTGTTATGACTTATAATAGTGGTTTTGTACTTTTGTCGGCTCAATTCTTCACCCACAAGAGTACCTACAGGTTTTTGTGGTGTGTTGTTTGATTATAGGCACTTCTACATTGGGATTATGGCAATGTGTTTCATAGTCTCCAGTCTTATCATGTTTAGATCAATTTAGAGCAATGGAGATTCGAAAAAGCACCAAGATTTCTTTGGGATACAAGAATTAAATGGTGTACTTGATCCTAATCAAATTAGATTCTGGTGATCGTTTGAGGCAAGTAATCTCGAGGTGTTTCTATGGTGTGTGGTTTGGTTCAAGGCACTTCTACATTGGGATTATGGCAGTGTGTTTCATAGTCTTGGGTCTTATCATGTTTACATCAATTTAGAGCAATGGAGACTCGAAGAAGATGCGCCAAGATTTCTTTGGGATCCAAGAATTAAATGGTGTACTTGATCCTAATCAAATTTGATTTTTGTGATCATTTGGAGCGATCTCGGGGTGGGAAGACTTGTAATGTCCACAACATGGAGCCAAGGAAATAATAATGGTACAAAATGATTAATTAAATAAGAGGCCAGAAAGCAGCTAAAGCCCCACCAAATATTATTTTAATTATTCATTACGAGGTCACACCTTAAGCTCCTATTTTTTAGTCATTGATGGGGCCACTTTAAGTTATAAATGAATTTTCTTGGTGACTTATTCTTGGAGAGATTTCTTATAAATGGTAAACTTAATGCAAGGAGTCTGCTGTTTTTTGGAAGGAGAGTCTTTGTAAAGGGGGCCGAGGGCAATTAGAAGACTTTCATTATCCTAATCTATCAACTTGTTAAGACTTTTCTCATCTCTGCAAGAAATTGCATTGTATGTTTTTCTCAGACGAAATCCTGAGAGATCATCTTCTAGACAAAGCCCAGGAGAAATTATTCCAGCCATTCACGGGCATCCATCACATCATTTACGGCTTGACAGGCGACTCAAGATATTTTTGAACCAGTTTAGAAGCCAGAGACTGGTTTGCAATAATTCTGGTTGCAAGTACAGTCTGAACCAAGACGCCATTGCCAATAGAATAATCGCTGTCTATCCAAACATACTCTATCAGCAGAGGTGTTTGCACATGCAGCCAGCTTGAAATCTACAGTTGATTCAGGGAGTTTATTGATTCAAGCCTGTAATGGAATGGAATGGTATGTAATTACTACATATAATCAGAATAGCTGCAGATTTTTAAAAAAAGAGAAATAATTGTTGAAAACCCTTTCAGCTGCTATAATAATTTGAGGGCTTTGATGATTCACAAGTTTCAATGATGTTTTGAATGAATTCTAAATTCCTAAACTCAACCGTGGCTAGCATTGATTAATTAAGAGTTTTCTATACAAACCTATATTTGTCTGAGAATAGCCAAATAGGATATTTTATGTCCCTAGTAGATGCAAGCAGTCAACCACACAGACATTACTTGTACGGCATGTGTGTGAGACCACAGGCATGCCAGGGACTCGTGCACAGGTGTAGGCTCACAGTATGACTACTTTCATCATTTCTATAGATTGGGAAACAAAGGTAAAGAATTTAATGGATCTATCAAACACATTTCTATCTTACCTATGTTCAGATCATAATAATAGCAAGCTTACTAAATTCTAGTGAAAAAAAATGATAGGTTTGGAAATCTTATGTTCTTTACTTTAAAATCACACTACAAAGATGCTGCATGGCATACCGAAAAAAATGAATGCTTTCAGATCTAAATGAATCCTGTAACATTTTGCCTACAATAATAAAGTTCTGTTAAGCTAAAATTGCATCAATTTCAAACATTTTAAACTTCATGTTTTCTTTCCAGTACAAGCAGCTCTTTACATTTATTGTTGAATAGAAGCTCAGAAGGTGCCATACAGCACTAAAATTTTGACAAAACTGTACAAGATTATTAGCATTTAACAATTACTTGTGCATCACAGTATATTATTAATTTTTTGCATGCTTCGTACAATGTTCTCTACCATTAAAGCCAACTATCAGATCTAAGCTTTGTAGTCTAGCTCAATTCGTTAAGATTCACAGCTACTAAGCCCATGTGAAATACAAATCCAACAGAAAGTCATATGAATATGCTAAACAACCATCAAACTAAGCCATAAATCTTTAATATATTATCCAAAATAGCTGACCAACACTGCTATATCTAATAAAACAAAAAAGAGGCATTATACTGATCTAAAGCATACTAACATTGTTTATATTCTTGTCACAATTTTGCTGATCAATAACAAATCTGAACTATGCCTCTTAAATGAATATTCCAGCACAAAAAAGAGAATGCCAACAACACAACAATTCAGCACCACAAAACATTCATGTGTTTGTTGCTCTGGTGTATATCTGCTGACTTGAATGAGCAGAAATCATCCTGATAGAACCTCGCGCCATCAAATCTTTAATGGCTTTTCTGGCAAGAGAACCGTTAATCTGAAAAATGACCCAAGAACAATGAGAGATGTACACTATCACTTATCATGTTGCAATCATAAAATTGAAAAGAGAACACTGCCTTGCTATTGGTGATTAAGTTGAATACATTCCTAAAAAATCAAAACTGGTGGAATTATTAGACTTTGTGCTACATAATGTCCTGGAAATGCTCGATTGACATTACAAGCCTTAAAGACTGGAAACACACAAACGATTGACAATACAAGACTTAAAGGTGGGCAGCTTGAAACAAACAAATAAACACTCCTGATTTTGAAAAATTACATACAAGGTAAATGACAAAAAGGACCTTTGAATACTTTATTCCTCCATGTAAACCCCAGATGGACGCCCTATGACTGTTACAAGTAAGATGAAGATATAATCATATCTCAGATTCAGTTTAGGATGTCTATCCTCAAAGTCTTCCCTTATGCAGGGAAGAATCCCCTGGCAATCAAATCACCTGTATGTCCAAATTGTAATATCTATTATTGCTAACTCCTGATATTAATGATCGTAAATCCACGGGTCAATTTGTTATACTACATTAATTGTTGCCTCTTTTCCTTTGATTGCAAAATTTATGATGTTATTCAACCGTGGAATCCAGAGCTATATTTTAAGATGGCTGTATATACATGTCCCATCTGTTGCGAAAGTACAGAGCACAACATCAATAACAGATACAAGGATTGAACCCCCAATGCCTTGAAATAAATTTGAGGGTTTAAAGCATGAATCCAATGAGCGGTTTAAACATAAAGAGTACTTGTGCTCAAATTTATTTTAATTGAAGTTAGAGACAGGCATCCAAAACCTTGAAAGCTATGCTGGTTTGTCGAGCCTGTATAAAATGAGAAATTTAATTGAAACTTGAAATAAAGGATTAAGAAATTCCGAGAATACATTTAAATGTCAGATTCCAAAGTGACAGGCACTCCCTCTATATTAAGTAAACAATGACAGGCAAATCATGACTTCTTGCCCTCAAGTAGTTTTCATCCTTGAATGTTGTTGAAACAGGTTTGTTGCAGCTACCCTTTGATATTCAAAATCTCCCATTTTTCTATCACAAAGCAGCTCATTTTTTAAAGTTGACAGATTTCTCTTCCTTCTCTAGGACTTGGGAGCAAAATGGTGAAAATAAATGTTGGAAGGTTGTCTCCAAATGAAGACCTCAAGTTTCAATGCAACTTCAAGAAGCAACCCAGGTCGTGCTGGAGCAGGTTAGATCCTGATCAGGCCTCTTTTCTCCAGATGTGTGAAAGTTTGGAATCGCTGCAAATGTAATAGCACTCTATATTTTCTGTGTTTTTCCAAATGCAGTGATCTCTCTTGCATTTATATTGAGGATGGGACAAGGAGAGACATGTCCCTTCATGGGACATATCTATTCATTATTCTGTGATTAATCTAATGACAATTGATTATGTAACTACATATATATATATATATATATATATATCTTTGAATCATTATTATATTAATTTCTCCTAATAGTATTTTAGATATATATCTATATATGTATTATATCTCACATAATTATATATACATATATATATAGTCTCATAGGATTTATCTGACAGAAGCTACAAAATATCAACACTCCCTCTTAGCTAGGGAGGATAAACACAGGATATGATATTACCTCAGCGTTATATCAAGAATGGCATGTTTAAGAATATTCAGCATTAGATATCATCTCGTGATATCAGGAGTAATGGCCCCAGAATATCAAGTCACATGATATTCACCAAGTACTCAAAATGTCCATAAGGTATGTGCACACGTATCCTCAATGATACTTACCATAGGAACATTATACTCATGGCCTGTTTAAGGAAATTAATCCACCATGCAAGATATAATCTATCATGATCTGCTTAGACATCAACCATATGACATCCATCATGATAGAAGGTTAGACTATTGTAAGATTGTCACCTTATTATAGTAACCACAAAGTTATGTAATAACTCACATGATTAGAAATAGCTCTTATAGTATGTATAGAAATACAAATAAGAGAGAGACTACAATGAGTAGATAAAGTAATACTCGAGGATAATAAATACTTATCTGTGCATCAACATCCTTATACAAGTTGCTCCAATGAGGGTCCATATACAACAAATCAAAAAACGTCTACATATAAGCATTTGTCAGCAATATTACTCCAATCAAACTTATCTGGTAACCATAATACAACAGCCTCTTGTACATAGATGATTGTCGGTTGTCCTCTTTGTCCAAATCGACTCTGCACTCCAACAATTTATAACAAAAAAACTGAGCGCATGGTCTGCTACTGTTTGGGCATTCTGTCAAACAATTTCGCAGAGTTCATCTAACACATTACTACCTACCAATTCTTACTACCTTCGCCAGCCACCCACTAGCACTTGCTCAGAGGCTTTAATTTCCCTCTGCGAGATCCCCTGTAAGTGGTGATCTCCCATACTAGCGTGCTTTGATTGGATGCCATTTTGAATGCTTCCTCAGACCAGCGCGTGCCATTACATCTGCTAGCCACGGGAATCATACTCAGGGTCTTTACGTTATTGTTGGTTCCAAAAAAACTCCTATCGTCATTGTCACGTTGGGTTTCCACGCGATGGCATTCCAATGGAAGACTTTGTGTCATAGCTTGCAGCTTACCATGCAGACACTCTGTCAAGCAATTAACATGTTGGCTTCTGCGATCAAACTCCAACTTACACGTTTACCATCTTGACCGTGTAGAATCTCTGATTATTTTTTTTTAACTGCACGGTTATATCCCATCATGCGTGCCCATGTTCCAAAGTATTCATATCAATCTTTGGACACATGCAATACAATGCTGTAATTAGTAGAATTTGAAATCTGGCATTCTGACAAACCACTTTATCTTTATCTATGCCTCCACAAACAAGTCTGTGCGCTCCACATTATCGTTGTCTCTGATTTTCTCTATTCTCCACCTGTACTTTATTCAGCTATTTCTAAAATGAATCTAACTACCATGCCTTTAAAACACTTTATACATTTGCAGCCATACTCTAATACCATGTGAAAGTTTGGAATCGCTGCAAATGTAATAGCACTCTATATTTTCTGTGTTTTTCGAAATGCAACAATCTCTCTTGCATTTATATTGAGGATGAGGCAAGGAGAGACATGCCCCTTCATGGGACATGTGTATTCATTATTATGTGATTAATATAATGACAATTGATTATGTAACTACATATATATATATACACACACACACACACACACACACATAATATCTTTGAATCATTTTTATATTAATTTCTCCTAATAGTATTTTATATATATATATATTCAATAGTCTCATAGGATTTATCCGACAGAAGCTACAAAACATCAACAAGATGTTTATTTCTTAGTAGGCATCATATCATATCAACAAAGTAGAGCCTTCAGCCCTCCTAGGATGGATTAAAAATAGTGGCATCCTTTCTTGTCCCATTTGGAGCTTGAGGGGGGGGGGGGGGCNGGGCAATCTTCTAGTTATATATGGTACGTCCAGTGATCCACTTTTAAATTAACAAATTCATACTATCTTAGAGGAGGCTAAGGCAATTGTTATTATCTTTTAATAGCATTTCTTTTCAGGCTAATGAAGGCATCAATCAGCACCCTCTCTCTTCTATAATTAAAATTTAATGATTCTGGAGGAGTGGCCTATTTTGCAGCTGTTACAGGACAATTTTGCATCCACGCTTCTATGTCGTGTCTAAAAGTAGAACACACACAAGCTGACATATTGGCCTTGCATCCCTCAAAATGCATGCCTGCCCTGAGAATGCCCACTGCTGTAAGTGGCACTCATAGGCTCAGCTCGGAGATGTTTTATCCCTGTTCCAACATCCCTAAGAAACCTCCATTCTGGAGATGCTTGAAAAAAACTTGGTGATGCCTTCACAACGAAAAAACTGAGATAAAAGGAAATTCTGTCAAACCAAATATGACAGATTAATCTTCCAGATTGCTTGTGTATAATAAATTCAGGATTGTATTGACAGTTTCAATACAATCAACCAGAGGACTATATTACAGTAAACCTTTGGACTTATTTTATAAGAAGTTCTACAAAACCTTTCAGGAGATTCCTCTAATGTTGAAAGATATAAATGTAAACGAGTCATTCTAAACACCGTTTCAAAGCATCTGCACTATGATTTCACTAAATTGTAGTTCAGAGTTCAGTTGTTTTACAAACTCTTGTTCTGCACATTTGAGCATGTTGTCAGTTTCAAGACTTAAATATAACAATTTTAAACCCTGTGTCAATGCATGCATAAAAATTAAATTTGTCTACAAGATATTAACTTAAATTCTTCCTGCTGAGAAATTATTAAGTTCTTCCCGCAATTGGAAAAGAGTTTCCATTAAATATTTTAGCAGTCATTACTTTCCCATGTTTCTAGAATCTTAAAAAAAATTCAGGAAAATAATGTTGCTGTAAAAAGGGAAAAACTCACTTTCTCAAAATTATACTGGACAATCTCCACAATTTTTACACTCCCATTTGCCCAAAGGCTTTTATATCGTCTTCTACTATATTAGGTATCCAGTCATATGATTTTGCACAAGTCACTTGACCCATAATCTGTTAATCTGTGCAGTCTATGGGGATATGAGCTTGAGCTGTCTCAATGATTCAATTTCACCTCAGCATTACAAATTGTGCACACTTCAATCTATGCAATGGGCACAAAAGACAACTATGATATATTCATGTACCGCCCACTCTAAAATCTAAGAGTGACGACTCATCTACAGAGTTAATCAACTTTCTTATAATGCAGACTATATTTCCATGAGTTGAAAGTGAAACACACATATACATCATAAACTTAGGAATAGAACTCAATCACTACAGCTTCTTATTTTGTTACACAATAAAATAAAAAGTGGATATATTACTTTATATTTAATTGAAACAATAATTCAGGATTGGTTTGTACAAATTCAGGAGATTTTATCGTCCCAGTCCATCTGCAGCAGACACCCTGAGTCTCGGTCTGATCTGTCCCAGGGACAAGGTTTGGGTTCGATCTCCTGTGAGTTTGGGCAGGGTCTCCAGCCCACAACCTGTGGGTTCAGTCTAGACAGACCCAGGCGAACCCAAGCAGAATTTTGCCTTCAAAAGCGTCCACTAGTCAAATTTAGGTTTTTTTTTAAACTTTTTTGTGACTCCAAAAAATGTCATGCAACAATCGCCCTCCTAACCCTAAAATGCGACATACATAACATCGAAAAGGCAAAAAGAAGCTCATTTTTCGTATTGTGAATGAAAAACAAAAATATTTTCCTCCATTGCTGATTTAATTTTGTCTATGTTCCACCAGGCAATTCAGGGACAGGATTTTTTGAGGCCAATTTCGGGGACAATCAAGGACACAAAAGGGGACAACTATATAAAAATATATATACATATATATTATAAAATCCTTAAAACACAACAATCTTCATGTTATCAAATGATGGATTCATTCTTGGGAATAGTTAGTCCATACACCTTCATTGAAATACCAATAAATTGCTCAAAGCATATATTGCTCAGAGCATCAGATCTAAGGAAATGTCCCCAAGCCATCTTATACTGAGACATCCCCAGTATGGGGACACAAGCAGAAAATCCCAGAAACCTCCCCATGTGACAGTTAATTTTCTTGCTTGCCATTGCACGAATAGAGTCAAAGATTAATCGTTGAACACTCCAAGTTGGTTGTTGTGCAAGTTTTTGTTTGTTGTCAAGGAAATCATATAGGAAAATTTCTTCAAAAGAGGTAGATTTTGAAGTTTTGGTTTTCCTACCTGCATTTTTTTGCCACAAATGAACTCTCTTGTTTTCTTTGAAGTTTTTGGATTGTTTTCAAATGAACTCTCTTGTTTTCATTTTTTCATTATTTTGGATGTTTACATGCCTAATAATTTTGAATGAAATAGAATTAAGTTATATTTATATATTTTTGTTTTCAAACTTCATTTGTTTCGATTCTTCAAATGAGTTGTTTATTGAACTTGTTGTCTTAGGTATTACCATGGTAACCATTTCTAACTTCATGAGCCACACTGCCTTCAAAACAGACCCACACTCTCCTTTGGAAATATGTTCAAATGGTACAACAGCTTCCAAGTGGTGGAGAATCTGTTCAGATTTGTGGTCATTGTAAATTTAGATATTCAAGCTCATATAATCAAGTGACAAACCACTCATACAAGATCACTCAAAAAGGCATCAATTTGTGTTCGAGTGCAGATGATAAAGGCATCAATTTGTGTTCGAGTGCAGATGATAAAGGCATACCCGAAGCACAAGCCTTGACATATATTAAGAACAAGAAAAAGCAAACCAAGGATCAGGTTGTCAATCAAATCATCCTTTGTTAAGGAATGAAGCCCCCTCCACCACCTTCTCATTTTCAACCTACAGAGCGCCATCCATTTTTGTCCATACCTAAAGAACAAACAACCTGTAGCCTCTGCACATGTGAGATCAAAGGGACCATTGCAAATTTCATTTCAAAATGAGTCTAGCAAGATTGTTAAAGAAGACATTGTGTGATCTGTCTATCCTAAAGGAATGGCATTCAATATTGTTCACCAGCCATGTTGACAAAAATGGTGAAATCAATTAATGAGGCTCCAAGTTTTTGACGTGTGTAGCACCTTATCGAATAAAGAGATAAAATGTGTAAAGGGCTCCTTGAAGCTCAAAGGATCTGTGGGTTAAAACAGCAGTTCATAGTTTCTAATGGATGGAAAGATGCAAAAAAAGGCACATTGATCAATGTCATTAGAGTGTCTCTAAGGGGGCAATATTTTTGAGAGCAATGAATTGTGATGGAGAGGTGAAGGATGAAGCATTTATTGCTAACATTCTTTGTCAAGCCATTGAATAAGTGGTCCCTCAAAATGTCGTGCAAGTTATAACAAACAATGTCAAAAATTGTAGGATGGTTGAGATGTTGGTTGAGGAGCATTATTCACACATTTTAGGACACCGTATGTTGTCCGCTATCTCAACCCAATGCTACAAAATTTGGCATCAAAATTGACTGTATCAAAACGGTGTGTGGAGGCCAAACAGTTCTAAATGTTCATCACCAACCACCATATATCACAATGCATATTTAAAACATTCTCGAAATTGAAGCTGCTCAAGGTAAACTAACTAATAAAAATGATTGACTCTAGTAAATTTTTTAATTTCAATTTAATTTTAATTTTTGAAAAAAAAAATTATTATTTTTATTTTATTGGTGTTAAGGTTTGTAAGTAAGGCATTTTCCAATATGGTCATCAGCCCAAATTGGTCCATATGAAGGCAATCTAGCACTGCAAGGGCAGCAAAGAATAAGCAAATGATCTTAGATGACATTTGGTGGGATTGTGTTGAGTATCAGCTTTCCTTGAGCTCATATTGAGCATGTTCAGTTAGTATCAACTCCATGTTGAGAAGATGAAAGTTGTCATAAATGCAAAAGAACAAGATCCTGAAGAATAATTCTTCAAGGAACTACACAAAACCATTGAAGAGAGATGGAAGAAAAAGACCACTCTGCTGGAACTTCTTGCCTTTGCATTGAACCCCAAACATTGTAGTTATCAGCTCTTTTTTGTAACATCAACAGTAGTGCCATATAGAGATATTGAAGTTTCTCAAGGGTACAACTGAGCACTTCGCAAACTTTTCACTAATCGTGACATGCGGGGTGCAGTAAGGGTTGAGTTCTTGGGTTTTGCATGCTCCAATAATTTTGGTCTAGAATCTCTTCAAGACACGTATATAGTCAATGCTCATAGTTGGTGGCACATCCATGGCCCAGCCTCTTGCAATCAAAAAATTACAGCAGATAAGATTTATAAAAACATATTTTATCTTTTTAGTTTTCTTTATATTCTAATTTTTTTAATTTAAATTTTTATTTTGTAACCCTTAACTCTCTATTTTTGTCTTTATAGGTTGCTAGTTCATTTGCATCAGCAAGTAAATAGAGCGCATGCTCCTCCATCCACTCAACAAAGGGCAATAAACTACAAACGAAAAAAGGCAACATTCAAAATTGAGGATCCTTAAACACAAAGTGGCTACAAAGAAGGGGACACAAGGAAGTGGTATATCGTTCGTGGAAGGGTTATCAGCCATTGTGCTCCATGAAGTATCAAATCTAGCTGAGTCAATACAGAGCAATGGAAAATGTTCAATATGATACCAAGTGATAAATGACAAATACTGGTAGAAGAGTTGGATAATAGGCATGGGTTATTAATAGGCTAGAACAATGAAATTTTTTGGTATGCGGCCAAAACAAGTGAATACTCAATGAAATTAGGTTATGAAGTATCATCCATAGAAAACACAACTTGAACATTTTACCCAACGATGAAGCCTTTGCGTGCACTGCTCTTCATCATCACGTTTTGACAGGAGAAAGTTTAATGAGGATGAATATCAACAAGCCTCAAATGCCCCCTACACAAGTCCACAAAGAATTCGTCGATTATCAATTTGTGCAATGTTCACACAAATTTGTTGGGAAAACCTCAGGAACATGATGGAAAGGATTGGTCCACTACCTAATAACTTTGTTGAAATGTTCTAGTTGACCAACAATCCATGGCGTTTCTCTTTGGACAGGATTATGCATCGCCACTCATGCTATGATAAATGGCAGTTGTGGAAAGAAAGAAATGAACAACTCTTTAATTGCAGAGTTCCCAATTTAGACAATCAAGATAAGTGAATACCAAAACACAAACATGACCAATAGAAATACAAACTTTTGACAACTTGGGATGAGAAAATGACATCTACTTGGAAATATATCATTCCACCAAAAGGACTGTTCACTAATTCCAAGGAAAGCAGAAAATTGGCTGAGTGGTTTGTCCCACAAACTGGAAGCTAGGATGCCGGTTTGGGTTCGGGTTCAAGTTTGAGTATGAAGGACCGGTTTGCCGGTTTGGCAAAATTTTGAAAAGGGGTTTGGGTTCGAGTTCGGGTTCGAGTTCATTTTTACAAAACATGTAAAAATTATATATACATATTTATGCAGCCTAGAAGCATGAGTTAAGATTAGAATGTCGTATAGTTTCATAAATATAACAAAAGCTTTAAAACACCATAAACTTGTAATCATAGCATCGCGAATCATGATCATACCATCATAGCATCATTTACTTCAAGTTCAACATCAAAGATTCAAAACATTAAAATGTCAAACTATAAATCATAACATCAAGTTCAAGTAATCACCGTTTCAAATTCAACTAATGGATTAATAATTTATTGATATTCTTCTTCTTCTTCATCATCATCTATATGGAGCCTAATAAGACTCGATGGATAATTTTTCCCCACTTTTATCGGTGTAGTTTCCATCCCAAATTATTAAATGGGGGTTTGGGGGCAAAGCCCCCAAGACAAGGTCAAGGGTCAGCGCCCCTTGTGGGGTCAACCGACTTTATTATTCTATAAAGGCATCGAGAGTTATTTTTCAGCTGTAATCAGTTGCAAGGGATTGCTGGTTGTAATCAGTTTGATTTGATGGATAATATATCGGACTCTTTGTTTGGTGGACAGCCCGAGTTCGGGTGAACCACGTTAAAATTGTCTTTTGTTGTTATATTTTGTGTCTTTCGTTCCTGTGTTTAATCTTCATTTGCATATAAATGGTAATTTCTGCATGTAATTCCTCACAATGGATGTCAAAAATCAATTATATTTGGCATCAAAACTGAACTGGGCATCCAACACTGCCGCAGGCCCACCTTGGTTTGAACTTGGTCCGTCCAAGTTCGCCCTGGTCCGTCCAAGTTCTCCCAGGTCCGCCCGGATCACAACTGGTGGTGGCCTGGTTCAAACCAGCCCCCTTTGGACCGGACCACGGACCAGTTTGAACTTGGCCTGGTCCAGGGGGCCTTAGGGACGAACTCGACTTCCTAGACTGGAAGGCTTAAATTAAACTTTAACAGTGCCTCCAAGGGCAACCCTGGTTGGTGACAGAATTGTCATTCCTTAAATTTCTCAAGTTCCATCCTTACCGCAGCATTCCCATTTCTAACTAAGGTTTAAGAGCCCTGCTTAGACTGCCAGAATTTGACATACATTTTAAATTGTAAGGACATTTTTCATCTCTATTCAGTTGGGTGGCTCAATTTCTCACAATACTTAAAATTATGAAGTTCAATTGTGACCTAGGTTTTAACTCCTTAAAAAAAATTGAATTTTTGTGTTCTCGCATTGAAAATATAATAAGATGTGTTGGTGTATTGAGAGAGGTCTCATAGGTCTGGTAGAAAAGAATTTCCACTAGAATCAAATCTATAATTTCAACCAGCTTGCATCAAATAGGAAGAATTTACGTAATAAACCATTAGGAGTTTCGTGAAGGGGAGAATGTTTGAATTCTCCATGAATCGTGTTACATGTTAATACGTTTAAGATGGGTAAACAAACATATTAAATTAAAGGAGTGCCTTCAGAACCAAACAGACGCAAATTCTTTGTGAAATTGACAGAAAAAATTCTAGTCAGTCATGTCGCTTAATCAGATGGATTCTTTGAAAGGGGGAATTAGGGAGAGAAAAAGACTGAATTTAGCAATCAAAAATGCCAATTTTCCATCATAATAATGACTCCGATGTTATACTCGCATAGAAAGTTTCCTTTTCTGATATAGGGAAGGACGATTTGCAGACTAGTTAGATATGTCAAACATTCGAAACAGTTATGTAATTTCAAGCGGGTTGTCAAACAAAATCCCACGCTAAAGCACAAAAGATAAAAATATTTAATATTAGACAACGAGACGAGAGAGAGAAAGAGATGACTTACCCTCAGCCTGTCTGATAAAATGGAAGGAGTGATTAATTTATACTTGGGTGCTTCGGATAGAAGCTTATCATAGCTGGCCTGATCAAAAAGAACCATATTATTCACCTTCTCCTTCTGCTTTCCTTTGCTCCATTTCTGTACTCAGATAAGAAAAACCCATTTAAGCTATAAAATTTAGTTTTTCAAAATTCGCTAAATGTACCAGCTTATAATTAAAAACACATTGAAGAGTAAACATATTTGATAATTAATGAGACCTTCTTCTTCTGCTTGCCACCGCCTCCAGATTTAGCAGGCTTGGAGGCAGGAGGAGCCTTTTCTTTCTTTGGTGCCTGTAAAACCCCACAAAAAACACGCTTATTCAACGATTTCTGCTTAACCGAAATAAATGCAGACTTCTGAGAATTGCAAATAGACGGCAGATATGACAGAAACAAACCATTTTTCGCTCTATGCAATGGAAGACTGGAAGGAGATAAAAGCGACACCAATTTAACAGGGAGAATTACCCAAAACCCTAGAACATCAAATGTGATATAGAAGTTAGGCAGTGCTACTTAAAAACCCTAACAGCTGTTGGTTTAAAGTGGTGTTTCCTTTGTTCTTTTAGCTTTTTATTAAATAAAATGAAAATTACATTGTATATTTACAATACCTAGCACTTCAATTGAACAAAGGTTTAAAATTGAACAAAGGTTTAAGGGTCATCGTGAAAGAAAATTATGTAAAGTATAATTTTATATGTGCATTAAAAAATGTATTAATTTAATTTGGAATATTTTATGTATAGAATAGATATTTTTTGTATATACGATTTTAAAATATAATCTTGATTTTAGACTCATGATTCTTCTTCAAACTATCATTTATCTTTATGTCTTTTGATTTATGCTTTTAGTGATCTCTCTTTTTTTGTTGACTTCGCAAAATTTGAATAAATATTAAGTATCATGAGGGAATCAAGGGGGCTCAAAAGGGTTGTGTGAATCATGTATCTTGGGAATTATGAACATTTTCTCATAATAGTGGATGATTCCTTATTACTTGTATTATGACATAGAGACCATTTATCTAGAAAGTTAATGTATTTTGCCATTATTGGTGAATATTTTGTGGCATATCCTCATTCGATGCATGATTTATAACACCTCAAACAAAGAAGATTTTGAAGGTCCTTCAAGCTTTCTAATGCCCTTGGTAGTTAGAATTTGTATCTCCATGATCCTCGAGAGAATTTGGCAAGCATAGCATCTTGTTTCTAAATAAATGCACTAGAAGTGTTGTTTTACATAGTGCTTAGGAATACAAGCACGAAATATTTGGACAACTATATTGATAAATTTTATATTCAATTGAATTAGGAATCAAGCATAAAATTTATCCAATATAAAATGAATAGTGCCCAATTATCATTCTATAATAGTAATAAATGGTCCTCTCCGCCTCGATGCGTATTTTGGGATATAATTTTTTTATAAATACATAATTTTATTGTTTCCTAGTAACTATTTATAAAGGATGACTGAGAAAAAAATTTTGCATTCATTCCTCTCTAAGGATGCTACAAGTGAACAATTCAATGACCACCAAATCAACTTCTAGCCACGTAATAACATCCACCTAAAAATGTGACCTCAAATCAAAGGAATCATAAACTTCAACATAATTCCAAAAATAGGACAATGATCAATATTTGCATGTTAGCATCCCCCTAAAACTTAAGTTGAGGGTACAAGGTAATTGACTATATGTGTCTAATTATAGAACATCCCCTCTTAGTGACAGTTTCCAATAATAAGACATTTCCCAAAGAATGATAGTAGTGTCAAATCCAATATCATCCAATTATAATATGTGACTAGCAATACCCTAAGACAAGCAAGGTGCATGCATTCCAAATCAAGGTATAATCCAAGAAATTTTCTCCCACCAACATTGATAAATAGGAAACGAAGCACCCTTGAACATAGTTGTCATAAAAAGGAGATGATCAATAACAATATTAGACAAATAATCCTATCCAAAGATTGTCTCTAAGAATTACAATGGTTGAACAAATGCTCCAACAAGGCACACACGATTAGATGGCCTCCCCCAAAATGTGTTCATCTCCCACAATCTCAAGTGTTACAAAAATAGAGAAATAACTAATAGAACCCACCAAAACTATCTCAGACAAGTGCATTGTCAGCCAATGCAATAATCATTAGCACAAACACCAACTACTTGTACTATTAAAGAAACTAAAGAATATATTTTATTCAAGCAAGAGGTCAAATGTCTCAATGAACAATCATAATTTATTCAAACAATAACTCCAATGTCCACAATCACTCCTAAATATCAAATTCAATCCATGGTTTTCCATCCAAGCTACTTCTTAAGCAGTTAACAAACACAATAGCTACCATACCAATATTTTTGGTTCTCAAATATCAAAACCAAATTGCAAATGCAAATTCTCCCTATCCCAAACATGAGGATGTTGAATGGCTAGTTGTGAGTACAATATACTCTACTTTTTATGTATCAAAAGAAAACAAATCCATCATTGGTTCAAGATCTAGTTACTTTCTATGAGAAGAATCAAGGCCCCGTTTGTTTGCAGGAATTGGGTGCGGGACTTCCGCTTTTTCCCAAAATCCACCGTTTGGGACTCTATGTTGCAAACCCGGTTTAGCCTTCAAAACCTGGTTTAGGCCCTAAAATGGGTGGCACCATCTTCCGGGCGAATAGGTGGAATTCAAAATGAAATCCAAGTTTTAGGAAATTATGAACCCAGTTTAATTTCACTGTCGGATCCGTGATTTTCAAAACAGGAAGATGCAAAACCGGAATTTCAAAACCCGATTTTGTGATAATCAGGTTTTGAGTCAAATTCCAATTCCCCAAACAAACGGGGCCCAAATGAAGATGCAAAATGTATCTTCGATCAAGTAGTGGGAGAAAAATAATGTTTAGCATCCTTTACAAGCATGATCTTATTGTAGCAAAGATATGATCCTTTTTTGTTTAAGAAAGAGATGAACCAAAAATAATATCCTTTGAGTTGCTACGTCAATCTATTTATAAATCTAAAAGTTATAGATTGTTGAGATGGAAACATGACATTTGCAATATTTAAAACAAAAAAGATTGGTTTCTGATTCGATCACCCAATCCAAATTTGATTTGATTTGGAGATCAACTTTAATCTTATTTAAATACATATTCAATTTCTTAGCTTGTATTTTGACCATGTTTATGGAGAAAAAGACTAGTTTCAAAGCATGAGACAAGTTTTCAACTAAAATTTTATGTGAAAATTATATTTCAAAATTAAAAAATATAAAATTCAAAACTCACTCGTTCGCATCACCTATAATAAAATTAAATTTGGTATAATTAATAATTGAATAGTTATGTCTTACAGAGACAAATGGTCATAGACCAAACTAACTTCTCTATTTTGACCAATTTATTTATAAGCAATTTATCATTAAAAAAATTGATAATCCATGACATATAAACTAGGAATGGGTAATCATTTATAAATTAAACAAGAGGACGCAGTTGCATCATGTTCCTGCCATAATGTTTTTGTATTGACGTTGAAATTGTAAATTGTAGTAATAATATTAGAATCTTGACATTGTTAAATCATAAGTTGGAGTTCTTTGAATAATAATTGTAGTAACAATATAGTAAAACTTTTGACAAATAGTAATGAGGAAAGCTTAACTTTGAAGCATTTATATTCAAATGTTAAAACATAAAATATTTTTCTTAGTAAGTAAAAAAAAGACGCATTGCATCTAATTCATGTCAATTAGTGAAATCTATAACATATTGCTTAGTTAAACAACATTGTAACAAAATCTAAAATATATTGCTTAGTTGGATAATTGTAATAATGATATCACAAATCTTCTAGCAAATAGTATTGAGGAAAACTTTGTGAGTGTGATAATGGGTACCTGTTAGATGGACACAAACACTTCAATAGATCATTGTTTTAGAAACATGGGGTTAGTAAAAGCATGAAAAACACATAAAACCCTCTAAAGATGACCTATTGCCTT
>MU226076.1:268157-288093 GCA_018584345.1 Thuja plicata
AGATCAACATATATTTTTATGAGCATAAGCATGAAAAAATTGGAATTGAGTGAGCTATCCTTTCCAAGTTTTATCTGCGAATATAGAAGCACATGTATGATCAGAAGCGCAATTAAAAAAATAAAAATAAAAATAAAAATAAAAATGGACAAAATAAATCACAATATAAATTAAACATTATTCAATAATAATAAAAAATAAAAATAAAAAAATAAAAAAAAAATTGACAAAATCAATCACAATATAAATTAAACATTATTCAATAATAATAAAAAATTATAAAGTCTTTGTCGAATTCCAATTCCAATTCGAAATGTAGAACCAAACGCGGAAGTTGGAATTTGTCAATTCCAATTCCAATTTCAAAATTGGCAACCAAACGTAGAAGATGGATTGACTAATCCATCTTCCAGGTCAACCAAACGGTCCAAATTATAACCCGAAGATGCAAAACCAGGATTTCAAAACTTGGTTTTGTGATAATAAGGTTTTAACTCAATTCCAATTCCTGCAAACAAACGGGGCCTTAGGTACGCGCGGATATAACAAGTGTTACACATTGAGGAATCTATTCACCCACATTTCCTAAAACACCCTCATAGCTATCAGGTATCGGGGATTCGAGGTTGTGTGTGTTGATTTCTTACACTAGATTTTCAGCCCAATTTACTCACTTCGGCTGCACATTGATTGCTTGAAAATCCTAGCGATTGGGTGTGGTTTTGTCATCAATTTATAACACCACACTCTATAGCTTTGTGTATTTGTTCACCTTACTTTCCTTTCTTCATATTGCAAAGTCTCTAATAATTCCCCTGGGAACATTCATGTGACCTGGCATATCCTTTTCAACCATGTTGGCAATGCATTGGCAAAAGCCCAGAACCCATGTATTAAGGTCCACCATCTATGCTTCATCGATGCCCTAAGTCCCCCATGAATGGATGTCACTATCTTGCCTATTATTTTTCATCCCTCTAAAAATGGACTTGTTTCTTCCTCCCCCGTTAGACGTCCCCAAAACCTTGTATCTCCACCTATAGACCCACCCAAAACGTTGCTCCATTTTCTGGTGACCATTAGCCCTTTGTTCCAGCAAAGCCTTTTGAAATAGTTTATGGGTACCATTATTTCCATTCAAATTATATAGTATAGGATGATGTATGATGTCATGTGTAGCCATACATTGTATGAACTCTTCCATGTTCTTCAATTTTTTAAACTCTACATTGTTATCCTTTGTATTTGTCATTAACCCTTTACAAATAAAAATGCTATAATAGACCTTTTTTTATCCACACGAAATAAAAAAACATGACTTTACCCTCATTTTCATATTTACTCTAGTCATTCTCCTTGATGTAAATGATATTTATAATTGGTCCTATACTTCTATCTACAACTTTTTCTCTCATCTAGTATGATTTTTCTGATTTGGATGAGGATGTTTTCCTTCTTTCTCCAACATTTAAGCATGTTGGTTTCCAAGCCCATAGTTGCCAGAGAATCAACAACATTATTCTATTTTGTATATATGTGCTTGATCTGAAATAGCTCAAAGCCAAGATTGAGCATATAGATATCATGAAGGATTCCCTTTGTTGACCAACAATAATTAGCTGAGTTGTGAGCAACATTCGCTATTAATTTAGAATCCCCTTAATGATTAGGGCTCTAATTCTAATAGACAAGGAAAATTTGATCCCCCAAAATTGTTCCATGCCTTTAGCTTTTATTTTAGTATAACCATCAAAATTACCCACAAAGGCCAGGGATATCTCTCCTTTATTGGTTCTTATTTATCCACCTACAATAGCTTTCAATCCCCTAGCGGAGCCATCAAAGTTAAGCTTGAACCATCCCCTATCAGGGGATACCCATTTCATTCCTTTCCTCATTATCCTCTTTGAGTTATCATTTTTGGCACAACTTTGTGAGAGTTCCCAATTCTTTGCAACTTTATTTCCATAATTGATCGAGGGAAACACGGATAATCCAGTAGAGGTAGCCACATTCTCCAAAAGTAACTTATAGAAGGAACTAAAAACAACATCCACACAAATTTTATAATCTTTGAATATAGATATTATTTCTTTCCTTTCATATGCATCGTGTCATATGAGGATTAATTTGTTTCCATAACTATTGGATCATGAGGTTCCTTCAAGGCCCTCTTCATTCTTTAACAAACATTTGTGTTGTGTTGTTCATCACCGAAGTGATTTCCACTTTGCTATAAATCTTACACCATAATTCCCATGTGAAATTATAATCATGGGTAAAAATATAGGTAGTTAATTCTTCTTCCCCCTTACACAAAATGCATCTATTTGGGAGTTGGAATCCCCTTTTGATTAAATTATCTTGTGTGGGAGTCTTATTATGCACTATGGTCCACCAGAAGAAGTTAACTTTGGGGACAAGGTGTAAGTTCCAAACTCCCTAAGCCCTTGATATTGGGGTTAATTCTTTCAAGCAACATGGAATATGCAAATTTTACAAATAGTCTCCATTCTTATTCTTTCTCCAACAATAATTATCCTCTCTACTAAATAGGGGAATCCTAACTCTGGTCAAAATTTCTTGTAAATCCCTAGCTCTGCTCAACAATTTTGGTCAGGTCTAACAACAGGTCAAAATCTATTTCCATGTCCTCCATGGTGTGATGAAATCACTTACCCTAGTGCCAAAATGTGCACTAACAATATTTATTAGACTCTTGAAGTTGGGAACAATACTTAAAGGTTCCTCACCAACCCAAACATCATCCCAAAACCTGATAGACCTTCCATCACCAATTTTCCACTTAAGCCCCCTTTGAATTATTTTTATGCCTTTTTCAATGTTGTTCTAAATTTTGGACCATGTAGGGTAGGAATCATTGAATGGAAATTTGTTGAACTTTTCAGAATTAAGATATTTGACATACATAATTTTGCATCAATCGGTCTTATTAACTATCAACTTCCATCCCATTTTGCCCATCATTGCTTTGTTCATTATAGTAATCCTTTGCAAACCAAGGTCACCCTCCCTTTTAGGTATGCTCATTGTCTTTGAATTAACTAAGGCTAGTTTTTTTCTTCTTCCAACTTCGTCCCCAGAAAATTCTTTTGAATTTTTTCCAGATTCAAATGCACCAGTGATTTTAAAAAGTGAGAGAAAGTAAAGGGGAATACTTATCATTAATAAATGATAATTAAAGCAATACATTTCATTTATTGTATTCTTGGTATTTGTAAATGCATGCATTTGTTAAATTATTGTTGTAAAAAATTAAGTGGTTTTTTCACCCATTGCGTTGTCAATAGAAATAGGACAAAAAGAGTCACAACTATGTAATAGTATAATGACTATTGCAAGAAAAAAATACAAACATTAGAACATTTAGTCAATTTATTTTAATTATTTCTTTTCATTGGTTGATAGTTTAACATTTTAAAGGTTGGCATCATCCTAATAAGACTATAGAGCACTATTGGATCACTATTATCCAATAGAATAACAAATAAAAAATAATTTGTGTACATTTTAAAATAAATTTGAAAAAAATATAAAGCTTAGAAATTTTGGTGAACATATTTTAATTGTGGATGCTAATTGGTTGATGCTTTGACATTTCATTGATTCTGATTGAACGCATTAGTATTCTTGATTGTGATAGGAACTAATAATTGTTGGAGTACTAGGATCACTGAGAGGGGGGTGAATCAGTGATGTATAAAACAAGAAGTCCTTAATCATTTAAAAATTTAACTTCAAACTATTTGTATGTGTAGCCTTTAAATCATTTTCACATGTAGCAGATCACATGACAACATCAACAAATTTAAATGTGTTTGCATCAGATACAACAAATCATAAGCAATAAAGTACATGCACACATTTAACCACTTGACACAGTGTTTTATAGGGGAAAACCTCTAAGGGTAAAAAATCACTCTTCAATTTGTCTTTTATTGATCCTTATAGGAAAATGTTTAGAGCACCCACTCTAGGAGCACCAACCCCTTACGATTTAGAAGCATCCACTTCAAGGAGCACCAACCCTGCACTAATTTAGAAGCACCAACCCCACACTAATTTAGAAGCACCAACTTCCCAGAGCGCCAACCCCTTAAAACAAATACAAATAAAAGTTTTAATCTTAGAAATACTTTGTTTCCTTACATAGCATTAGATACATATCCACACCTCAGAGATCTTGTCAACAATGATAAACATAGAAAATTTAATCTCTGATTGTAACATTGCAAATTCAATGTAAAGAACTCTTCCTCACACCTGCATCTGTAAATGAAAAATATGCTAATTTATCCTATCACAAATATACATGCATATGTACTATGCTTTACATCTGTTATCTTTAGTGATAATGTTCTTCATCTGCACTCACAATTCTATCGCATAACTTTTGTAAACAGTTACACACATTTGTTTTGTGATTAAGTTATTCAAGCATACACAGCCATGTCACACTACATTACATTTGACATGTAACATCTCAGAAACATGCATCTCACTTCTCAATTATCAAAGATACTTTCAATCACTGCTTCAAATTATGAGATACTTTACAATATGTTCATTAGTAACATATGCATAAACCTCATAATAACATTAGGCACATATTCAATATTGTAATCAATCCTTCATTTGTTCTGACAAACACTCTGCATTCAAATTATCCCAACTAATTTCTAAAACACTTATGACAAGATCAAACACTTATGACAAGATCAGATGTAAATCAAAATCTTACTTACAAACCCTCATTGAATCTGTACACATAATGAATGTTTCTTCAAGCAAATATTTGCCTTTTATCATCCATTAGTAAATGCAAATCAAAACACATTCAAAAATAAATTAGTACATCTAATAATAACCTTGTTGTTACTATCTAAAGTCTCAAAATGATGCCATAAGAGCCCTTTTCAAGCCGACAACTCTCCTCATATATTTCTTCTTTATAAATGGATCACTTTTGTTTCTTTTCAATGAACTGAAATCTTGTCAGATCCTTTTTCACACCATCTATTTTCAAAATTGATCGAGCCTACACTATGAACTAAATCTTTCTTTTGTCATATACTTACACATTTGAACAACCCTCTTTTCATTATCTTCGATCTGTTATATCCTTTCAACTAATTCGCCTCTTCTCTTTTCTTCCATTATGCTTCAGATCTAATTTTTTAAAATAATATATAAACATTCTAACCAAGATTTGATATGCTTTTTCATATATATATATATATATATATATATATATATATATATATATATCCACCGCCTTTTACTTTGAATTACTATATATTTATAAAGTGTTTGCAGATAGTTAAGAAGTTGTATTCGGTTACAAATTGTCGTCAACTACCTGCCACCGTGGATATTTAATAAAATGATTATGAAATTATGTTTTGATATCATCCAAACCTTTAAACACTTACTTTGTCTTACCAAATCACCATGCTAACCAATTTGAGGAAAAAATAACAGTTCTGTCTTTCCAAGCTACTAAATATTACACATTCTATAAACTCTTAATCACAATATTTTGTGTTATGTCATGTGTCACCATAATAATATGTATCGGGTAGATAATTTCATGTTTCCTTCAATCTTTGAATCTCATGTCGATAATAGTCCTTGAAACCCTGATAACTCTAATCATTAATCACTTGTTAAACCACAGAGCACTTAAAAATAATAGTTATGTCTTTCCAAGCTACTAAATATTACACATTATGTAAACTCTTCATCACAGTCTTTTGTGTTTTTCACGTTTCAGCATAATAATATGTATCGGGTAGATAATTTCATGTTTCCTTCAATCTTTGAATCTCATACCGATAATAATCCTTGAAAACCCGATAACTCCAATCATCAATCACTTGTTAAACTACAAAGAACTTTAAAAAAATCGATGAGTTCTTATCATATGTTGTTTTTCAAATTCATGTCTTTTTTTTGCCACATACAGATCTCCTGTCGCCCGAGTGACAAGAAGTCAAAATTTTATTTAATCATCCTATTGCCACATATTGTTAATTTGTTTATGTCATTGTCTGAATAGAAGTTAGAATTATTTACTGTCATTGTTAACTATTATATTCATGTGACCATATTGTTCAAATCCTGTCACGAATTTGGATAGAAGTTAAGATTTTTTACTGCACTCCAAATTTATGTCATTATGAACTTTTGTTCATGTCGCCATAATGCCAAAGACCATAAACTTACATAATATTCTCGTGTTTCATCTTTAATCAATATGTCTATATTATGCCACTAAGAGAATATGATATGAAGTCTTTAATGCAACTTGATGATCATCTATTTACTACCACTCAAGTATGTATTGTAACTTGATGAAGACATATTATTCAGATTCACATATGTTGGATCTATTATCAAACTTCTTTTGTAGTCACTCACTTTTGTCACAATGATGTCAGAATATTACAAACTTGTAGAAATCAACATTGCAATAACATTACAAAATATACCAAGAATATCACAATTCACATAATACCTCATGTCCACATTACCTAAGGCAAGACTACATTAGTGACTACATCATGGAAATAGCTCTGTCAATGACATCCTTGCATACATACTCGACTCATTATCACAATTCTAAGAAAACTTGTCTTTTGACATCAATGACAAACATGGCAAAGTCAGCAAACTCCCCCTTTGGCATTGATGTCAAAAATATCTTTCTTCTCCCCCTTTTGACGACATATGACAAAAGGGATTAACAATATCTCAATCAACTCCCCCATAGTGTGTACTTGTAGAAACATCTTCAATATTTGTCTCTTTAATGTCTGAAACTAATAAGCCTCAAGGGCACCAATCTTGTTCTTATATTATTTTGTGTGCTGTTGAACATTGTTGTACTTTTTTTTTCCTTTTCAACACACTTCTGCCGAACTTCATCTTGAATCTACAAACTTCAATGAAAATATCGTAAGTGTAAATTAAAATCAATAAAAAACATTTATCTCTGACACTCAACCAGTTCCTCTTTATAATATTCAACTAACGAGATGTATTCAAAAGACCATAAGTTTTGAAGACTATGACAATGTAAAGTGGTTCAATTTGACTTCAAAAACATCAACTCGTGCTAGAAGATACTCCATGAGTAATATACTTTCAAATTATAATGTAGATCTCCTCGTTTCATATCTAAAGGCTTTTCTATCATGCTATTCGTGAAGTGCAGATAAATTCTAGAACTGCAAATCTCAATAAGAATCTACACATTAATCATTTGAAGCAATGCAAGTAAACATTTTAGAGAGTTGGTTCTTGATTTGGACTTCCTACCCGTTGTCTTCCTTAGAGAGCCCCACATACATACTTCTGCACACTTTGAGAAATCAGATTCAACCTTATATTTTCATCAAGTAAAATATTGTTCGCATCTCCATGTCCAACCACTGTTATGTTTTGATCATTAATAAAATATAATTTTTCCTCCTCGTTGTTATGTGCTTATTTATAACTATCAACACATATTATCTTCACAAAATTTTATGAAATAAGGCTTGTTCCTTTAATGCCCAAGTACAGTGACTTGTAGAATAAACCAAATATATTTGTTAGTGATCTATATGCTCGTGTGATTTTCACACATCTCCATACTGACTACGTGTTTGAATATAAATACTAGAAGGTGATCATCAATACTATAAGATAATGTGTAATGTTATTCGCATGATTATTACTACCACTTAAGACAACGGAATGCAGAAACACACATTGCAGACTATTTTCTATACATAATACTTCAAAAAAATTACTCTTCAGGTCAAGTATTCAACAAATAACCATTCCTTCTACAATAATAACATAATATAACCACACGATATCAACTTACCTCTATTCTAGTGGCTCACATTAGTGACTTTCATATATGTTGTCATGTCCCTCATTTAGCCCCTTGATCATGGCAATAAAAGATAAGTGAATAAATAAGATAAAATAGTTATGATAATATTTAAATGAATATATAAATAGATTCAATATATATTATTATTGAATATATAAACTTCAATACGAACCAGCTCTTAGCCTTCAGCCATTAAACAAAAACAAACTGCTCACTTGTGAGCTAAATTACTACAGTTTTAGACAAAATCTAAATTTAGATGACATTTCCAACGACTACTGCTCCGCCTGAAACATAAAAGACTTCAAATATACATTCAGAGGAAAGAATTAAGCATAATAAACTAATTAAACCAGACGAATAGGCCTCCATCAAAATTTCAAAACTTAACCCAAAAAAACAATGACTCTCTATTATTTTCTTACTCATTTGGCCATGCATCATCAATCTTTCTAGCCCTTCTTGGTAAGTAGGTGCATGCCCTTCATGTGATGGCTCCATGTGTGTTTTCATCAGCAACTTTGTCAAATTCTTCCTGTCTGTGATTCTCAACTTTCACTTTGTCCCATTTGTCTCTTCTCTGTTGTTTATATCCCTCCTTATCAACTTTTCCAACCCACTTGACAAAAGGGATAAGCTCATAATCCCCTGCTTCCACCTCATCTTCAATGCATTCTGAGATTTCCGTTCCAACTCCAGGCACGACCCATTCTAGAATGGAGTCTAGGCCTATCAAAAGATCTTAAGCAAATAGTGATTTGACCACCCACTCGACCACCTCAATAGGCTTTCCTAGCTCAAGGCCCCATGCAATCACCATGGATATGATTTCCAGGTTGTCCCTACGCACCAATTTGAAATCTTAAAATTTTCGCCCTAGAACACCAATTACAATGTTCACCATGGGCTTGATCTTTATCCTTAACAGACCAGTGATTCTTTCTTTTCTCATTGCGCCAAGAAATGACTTCATCTGTCGCTTCGAATTCACCGTGAATTTGGTCTGCATCTTGTCATCTACCAGCAAACCTGCACAAAGTAAGAAAACATAAACAAAGGCACAAGGTAAACAATGTCGATAATGACACCATATGGTTAATAAGGTTTGCCTTAAAAAGGCAACTTGCAAACGAAGCATTCTCCCATGACATGCAACAAATTTCAAATCTATCATATCAACATTCATTGCAGGGTTACTTATGTCATATCTGGCCTTTCCTAAGCTGCCTCCCATGTGCGACAATTCCTCCTCCAAGGTTGTCATCCTATCATAATAAAAACTTGTTGTCACTTCCTTTTCGAGCTTGTTAAAACTTAATAATGCTCATAATTCAAAAATTTGAGTCAGTCTTGATGACCCCAAAAGGCATGCCACCCCATTCTTTTGACACATCATTCACTAACCCTGTGAGTAAGCATATTTATTCCTCATACAACCTGCCACCTCAACCACATTGAAAATTTATCCCCACCGTCACCTCATTTTGAAATTTAATATATCGATTGATTTTATGATTCTTATTTGAAACATTAAGGCGAACTATCCATTGGGGCTGAAATGTTCGATCCTTACTTTGCTCACCTTTTCAAAATTAACAGCCTACTTTGATAAGATATCAACTTCCATATTTCCCTCTCAGTAGGTGTGGCTGATTTTAAAGTCCATAAATGTATTTAACATATTTAGGACTATATTTACTATAGGTTGTAGGTGTTATGCCTCTGTATGCCTGTTTATAAAAGCATTAATGAGCACTTGTGAATCTCCTTACAAGTGTAATTTATGAATTCCTAGAGTGACCCCCATTTTGATTGCCAAAAGCGTAGCATTCCCTTCTACAACATTATTTGTCCCTACACATAACTTCTGCACTCCAAAAGCTAGGATCTCCCCTTTGTGATGCCTCAGAATAGCTCCTTCCCTAGATGGGCTCAAGTTACCTTTCGATGCCCCATCAAAATTGGCCTTGATCTAACCCTCTGTCGGGGCTACCCACTTAACAACATCACAGATCTTTTTTTTGTTCTTCCCATTTGAACCAATCTAACCAATTCTGCATTTCAAACCTGGCCATGATTTCTGTAGTTTCTAGTCCATCAAAGTAAAAGGGGTTGTAAGAGATATCTTAGAGGTGTTTGCATTAGTGACTTCTTCAATGGTGTGATTAATTCTAAATTTTAATCCCTCTAAGTTTTCTTGTTTATCTTGAAAGAGCCTTCGGTTTCTCTCCTTCCACAATTCCAAATGAGTATAGAGGGATTGTTAACCCATGCTGATGAGAAAGTAGATTTTCTTGGTGAAGTCAGCCAACAATAAAAAAACCTCTCTTAAAATATTAGGGAGTGGGCCCTGCCATCCTAACTTCTCCTTGAGCATGTCCCAACATTCAGAAGTTATCTTACATGTTAGCAGTAAATGATTAACATCTTCCTCTACATTTTCATATAACATACATCTGGTCGGCCTTTGTATCCCAAATTTCTGTCTCCTAACACCTATTAAGATTTTTTCCTTAACTGCAAGCCATGCAAAAACACCTGCTTTAGGGAGGCATTCTTTGCTCTAGAGCAACTTGGAAGGTCACTCCTCCATATCTGTAGGTCTATCTAAAAGATGATAAAAAAATTCAACGGAGTAATTACCACTACTGGCCGAACACCATTTTATCACATCCTCATCATGGTTGATAAGCACACTTCGATGTTCAAAGATATTTTTCATAGTTTTTGCTCTTGTTGTTCACTTATATCCAAATTATAAAGGTTTTTCCACACCCAAACATGACCCAAAGGTCCCTGTTGTAACTCCACATAATGACATAAATGCTCACCCCATCTGTTTGAGAAAAAGGTTTTCAGCTCATGATAAGTTGAGTTTGCTAACAACATCAGATATCCATTCCATGAGTCATCCCAAAACTTCACTTTTTGTCCATTTCCAACTTTCCACGACAGGTGTTGTGTAATAATTGGTCTACAACTCGTAATAAAATTCCATATAGCAGAACCTTTTGGTGGATTAGGTGTTGTGATAGTTCTATCATTATCCATAGAATCCATATATTTAGCCTTGATGATCTTTGCTTATAATAATTTGGGATGTTGATAAATACTCCATACTAGTTTTGTTCCCAAAGCTTCATTCATTATACTCCAATCTCTCAAACCAATCCCACCATTTCTATTTGATTTACATAGCATTTTCCATGAAACTAGAGGTCTTTTATCTTCCACACTTTTCCCATTCCATAGAAAAATTTTCATTCTTTGTGCTATGATTTGTGTGACTTTTTTGGGGATCTTGAGACACGTCATTGAAAAAATTAGAATAGCACAAACAACCATTTTAAGAAGAAGGATTCTTCCCACAAAGGTGAGCCATTTGCTCTTCCATCCTTCCAATCTTTTGGAACATTTTCCCATCAGTTCCTTCCATAAGTTAGTCTTAGAAGCACCACTGAACAATGGGATGCCAAGCTATTTAGTTGGAAATTTACCTGCCCTAATACCAATAATTCTACTAATATCCCTTTGCTTTCAAAGGTCAAGATTGAAGAAATAAATTTCAGATTTTTGCCAAATGATGCATTGTCTAGAAGCTCTACTGTAAATGTTTAAGGGTTCTTTGATAATTCTAGCTTCCCTAAGGGAGGCCTCTCCCATTAAATTTGTATCATCCACAAACTGTAAATGAGTAATTGGTTCAAGGCCTTCAACCATTTTAATACCTTTCCACACACCAGCCTACCTTTTGGATCTGATCAACCTACCAAGAGCCTCAACCATAATAATAAATAAAAAGGGTGAGAGTGGATCACCTTGTCGGATGCCTTTGTTGGAAGTAAAAAAACCCTGCGGACTTCCATTTACTAAGACTGAGAATCTAGGAGTATTAATACAACCTTCAACCCATTGAGTCTATTCTTTGCAAAAACCAAAACATTGGAGGACATTAATAAGAAAAGCTTTGTTCACCGCATCATAAGCCTTTTTGATATCAACTTTTATCATCATCTTCTCAGTCTTTCTCTGTTTTAGGGTATGTATAACTTCATGAGCAACTATGATGCATTCATAAATAGATCTCGCAGGTGTGAATCCACTTTGTTCCTCAGAGATAATTGATTGTAGAACCCTTTTCAATATGTTCACCATTACCTTTGCTATGATTTTATAAATAGTATTACATAACAATATTGGTCTGAAGTCCTCAAAACAAAGTATGTCCTCTTTCTTTGGAATAAGGGTAATAAAGGTATTGTTAAAATCTTGAAATATAAAACCCCCAACCCCTGATTCCTCAACCACCTCCTAAACTTCAAACCCAACTGTGTCCTAGAACTTTTGAAAGAAAATAGAAGAAAACCCATCGGGTCCAGGAGCCTTCCATGCTCCTAAATCAAAAACAACTTTTTTCACTTCATCCACTAAACATGGTTGTTTGAGCATTTCATTATGGTCAGTTGTAATACATTCTGGTATGATAGTATGGAAGTCGAAGTCTATATTCAGGTCACCTGGATCCTCCCAAAAATAATTTCAAAAATATCTGATCGCCTCTTGATTTATTTCCTCCTGGTGTTGCAATAAAACACCTTGGCTATTTTGAATAGATAAAATTTTGTTTTGTGATCTTCTCACTTTGACTAAGTTGTGAAAAAAGGAGATATTCTTATTGCCTTCATTGAGCCACAGTTTCCTAGATTTCTGCTTCCAATACGTTTCTTACCTAGTTAACACTTCACTGTGTAGTTTAATCAATCTATTTTTTTCCATAAAATCAGTTTCATTCATACCATTCCCAATTAATTTGGAATGTAGGGCTTCTAGGACTTGTTCTAATTTCTCTTTTCCTGCAAAAATTTTTTTAGAAACATCATGATTCCATACTTTCATTTGTTCTTTGATAAAATGTAACTTTTTAAAGAAAATAAAAGCCTTGTTACCTCTTCTAGTCGGTGCCTGATTCCACCAGATTTTCACTTGGGCATGAAAGGAATTGTGACATAGCCACATGGCTTCAAATTTGAAAGGTGCTCTATCTGGAGCTTTATCCTCTTATAATCATAAGCTTATTGGATAATGATCAGATCCTATTAAAGGTAAAATCTCTAGATTACATGTCTAATTGGTAGCTGCTCAATTTCCATCCAAGAGAAATCTATCCAGCTTTTCAACAATATTTAGGAATGTATTGCGTCTATTTGTCCATGTGAACTAACCATTTCTTAGATCTAGTTCAATCAGACCATTATTTGTTACAAAATCTAAAAAATACTTTTGGCTTTGTCTAGCCCATCCACGTCCCCCCATCTTCTCATTTGGGTTAAGAATTGCATTGAAATCTCCACCCAATAAAAGATCTCATTCGACTGTTGAGTTAGAATATCATAGAGATCTTGTCAAAGAGCTTGTTTAAGTGTAGGATTGTTTGGGCCATAAATTTTTAAAGCTTGAAACCTTGTTAGAAGTTTCTTTGACTTTACTTCCACCCACAACCAAGATCTATTCCTATTAATGATTGTCACTACTACAGTTGCCTCTCACCACAAAATACCTAACCCACTAGAAGCACCAACTGCCTTCATGAAACAACAACTCCATCTATTGAATTTATTGGTGAACACTTGAATCTCCCCCCACTGAGCTTAGTCTCTTGTATGAAATGAGATATGGTTTCACCTGATCAAACCCTCTTTTGATCAGGCGAATCTTGTCAGGGGAATTACAGCCCCTGAAATTCCATGATAAGATTTTCATGGCACTTGGGGAGGGGCAAAGCCCGTCCCTGACATCAAAAATTTAGACTAGTTTGTTGCACTACCAACTAAGGCTAATTTAACCTTATTAGATTTTCTTCCCCTTTTCTTTCTTTTGCCTAAAGAGGGTTTTAATTTCTCAAAAGGGTGTTGTTCAATTGTTCGAACTTCCCTCACATTATGTGTCTGAAATGCCAAATGCACCATCCTCTTCCTCATCCATTTGTGAAAGGTAGTCAGATTCAGAATCACTCATCTTGCCATTGCTGTCTTTGACATTTTCAAAGGAAGAATCCAAGTTTATAATAGGGGATATTTGAATGTATTTAAAGCCTTCTTACTGAACAAATTTAGACACAACGGTGTTGTTTACCATAACTAAATCCTCAACATGCAAACTCTGAGGGGTGATATTTTGGACAATCCTATAGCTGCAATGAGGTTCAGGTGAGTTATGAACAATTGAGATATCTCCAACAAACTCAATGCCCCTACCTTCCTTTAAAAGATCTATACATCACATTGTGAGGGTTTGGGTATTCACATGGGGGCTTTGTAAATTTCTTAAAAAAGGTTCGGCTGTTGGTGAAGATCATGTCTTTGTTTCATTGCTCCTTCCCCTGACTCTTATGTTATCAATAGCATCAGGATTAGCCCCATCAGTAATGGAAATATTTCCCCCATCATCACTGCATAAAAGTGGAGTTTGTCTATTATTTCCCAATCTCCATTCATTTTCCAAAATCCAATCAATAGTCTCTTTGGAGCTTCCTTGTGTTGTCCATTGGGATTTGTAGCTTCTAGTCTCTCGTCCAGTTTCTCTGAGATACTCATTTGAATATTTGTTTTTGATTTCTGATTTCATAAACATTGTTCCGTGATTTTGATAAGTTTATTGTTAATCATGTTTGCTTCACTGGATTTACCCTTTTTATTGGAGTTAGTGTCACCAAAGGCAATGTTCTCAGTGATGTTGTCCTCCTAAGGTTCCCCTTCATTCTCACCTACCAGTTTTTGTTTCCAAACTCCATTTTTAGTGGTGATTAACAAAGTATCAGGCAGAGGATGAACCTCTTGCCACAAAATCAGGATTTTAATGCAGGTTGACAAGTTTCTATCCATTAAGCATTCTTTCGCCTTGAGGAAACTACCTAGGTGGTTTCCTAAAATACTCAGGGTTTCAAAACCCCAATATTCATGTGGTAAATTTGGAAACTTAACCCAAATGGGTAGTTCTTTGATATTTTCCTTTTCTGGATCAAAATTATGATACCAATCAATGATGTATAGACCTTTCCCGTCAATCAAATAAGGGTTGTTTATCAACACCCATTCTTTATCTTTGGGAGATGGAGCAGTAACCAAATAAAAACCATTTGCCATATTTTTTAACATGAAGGTATGCCCCCACGATTTGTAACACAAATCCCTAATTTTCCTAAGAGAAGGCCATTTCCCAACCCATTTTAAAAAGAAAGCATGACTTTTTAGAAAGCTAATAGATTTAGTCCACACTGTATTTTCAATAGAACTGGTAGAAACAGTTGCAATTATACCCTAGGAAATACCTATGAGGGTGTCTCTATAGCCTTTTCCGCCTCTTTTGATTCCCAAAACTTTCTTTCAATCCTCCAGAATTCAAATAACTTTTCATTCGGCCTCTGGTTTTCTTTATTATGGAATCTAAGATTCACCCCAGTAGCCATAGTTCTGCTATTGGACTACCCACTAGAAAATGGGTTATTCTGCCCTCCACGAGGGTTTTGAAAGTTATTCACCTTCGGTTGTTCTCTTTCCTTCTTAGCATTGTCAAAATGAGACCGTTTTCTCCAGTGGTTTCCAAAATATTCCAAGCCCACGTGATTGATGAAAGGTCATTGCATTTGCATCTGCACATTCGGCTTCCAGTAGCTGTTGGGTCAAAAAAATTTCAAACGTCCACCTCCCGCCCATTCTCTGTGTCGCTTCGTATCTTCCTTTTTTCTACACTCTAAAGTAATAGCAATATTAGAAATAGATAAATAAATAAATAATATGATGTGATATTATAATAATTAATAATATGTAAAATAATATAATATATATTTTTTTGGTCGGTAATATTAATGTATTTTATTAATATAAAGAGATATTACATGTATTTTTGGCTTTTTCCAGCTATCTATAGCAGCCCCCATTACCATTTAAAATTTCCTCCAAAAAGCTCATCCCAAAAAACTGTTAACATTACAATTGCTAGATGAAATATAAACTATGCATTAAGTTTGAAGTATCAGCAAAATTGGTTTTCCACAAAAACCTCCATAGTTAATCGATGCCATCGCTCTGACCCTCTTCTAGAGTCTTGGTTGGCTTTAACACTGTTTCGCGCTAGTTGGTGGGGAGCCTGGTAAGCCTTCACACATTGTCCAAATTTGCATATTAAATTTTTAGTTATTCACAAACTGAACTTCACAAAAATGCCCAGAAACTGCCACCCAAAATTACATCTTGATTTCAATCGACCCCATTCACCATTTCCCTAGTTTGGTAATTTCTTTGTGTTCCTCCAAAAAACCATCCTAACCACCCAAAATTTGTTTTCATCTTCTAGCTTAGATTTTAGGGAATGACCTTCTGCACTTTCCCCCGTCCCTGTACACGTAGAGTTCTACCCTTTTTTGGAAATAGGGTGGGCACTACTGGCCTTTGGTGGAGTGCATTGTAGTTCTAGATGCTCGCTTTCAGCTTATCCCACACTGTTTTCCTATCCCGCAGATAATTCATTTTATCCACCCCCTCAGGCCCTTGTAAAAAAGGAAGGATGCCTTTTATTATTCCTTCCTCCTCATCCTCATAACATTCTCTATAATCAAAGTCCCACCCAGGGTGAGCCCACTCCAGTAGTTTATCCACATTGGGGGTTAGGTCTGCATAGAAGAGAGATTTCATCACTCTCTCCACTGTCCTTTCATGTTCACCCAATTTGAGGCCCCATGCCATTATCGTCGCTGCGATATCAACCTGCAACTTCCATCTATTTGTGGCTTCGTGAAACAACAACCCTAGGGTTTGTTGAAAAGCTTCAATGACCTCTTTTGATGGGTATTTGATTAGGAGATTCACTGTGTGATCCTCCACAGGTCCAAAGATGCCCTTTTTCTGCCTCCTAGTTGTAAATGTAAACCTTGGTTCCATTTTCCAGTAGCTTCCTTCAAAAGATGAAAATCGTGGCTGAGTTTATCGAAACTGCTTTTGCATACTGAAATTTTGGTAATGGCACCTTCATTTATATAATCGATTCCAAATTTTTTGAAATCAATGTTGAATGTCCTTTCAAATGTTGGCATGCGGGTTGGTAGTTATTTCACACTTTATAACCTGAAACAAGGCATCCTCTGACGCCATTTTAATCGTTACTTGTCCTTACATGTAGATTGATGATGGCAATTTCCTCTTATTTGAAGCGAGGTAAATCTTAGAGAAGATCCGCCTGTTGTTGGACTTTCCATTTCTAATTTTTACAGTTAATTTGTCTTTCTTATATTGTTCTTCTATTATTTTAATGAGGACGCCTCTTCCATCCATAGCTCATTTATATCTGTAATATTTAGAGCCCATTTAGAGAGCTCATCAGCTTCAGAATTACCTTATCCCTTAACATGGGTAACCTTAAAATCTTCAAAGCTTTCTAGTATTTCTTTGATTGGATCAGTGTGTTTTTCCAAGTGCCATGCATTTATGGATAATTTGGAAATTTCTTGCACCACAAGCAGGGAATCTCCTTCCAAATGCAATTTTTTCATACCTTTGTGTTGTGTAATTTGTACTGCCAATAATGTGTCTTGACACTCTGCCACGTTGTTTGTTCCATCTTTGCACCTTTTAGTTGCCTTCAGAATAGTCTTTCCTTCTGCATTCCTAAAAATAACCCCAATGCCACTCTGCCCTAGGTTATTTTTAGCAGCCCCATCAAAATTTGCTTTCATCCACCCTTGCTCCGAAGGCTGTCATTTTATATTTTATGCTTCTACTTTCTTTCTTCTAGTCACTAAAGCTCCTGCTAGTGAGTTAAACCTTACACCTGGCCAATTCATATGAATGATCATGTCTTCATTTGTATAAGGAATCTTCAAGAATTGTCTACGAGTAGTTAAAGTGCTAACAACTTCCTTAATGGCCTATTGTAATCTATTTAGGAACCTATTTTGTGATTCTTTTTCACCTCTGAAAATCCTCTTATTTCTTTCTTTCCAGATCTCCCATATTACCATGGATGGGACTATTTTCCATATATTTGATAGTGTTGATTTCCTGTTCACCCTAGGCCAGACTGCAAAAAACTTCAGAAATAGTGTTAGCTCTCGGGCCCAACCATCTTAGTTTATTTTGGACAAAATTCCAGCAATTAGATGCAAAGTCACACTGTAACAACATGTGATCTATGGACTCCTCATTATTTTTGCAAAGCTCACACCAGGTGGGTCCACTAAAACCTAGTTTTTTCCTCCTTTCTCCAGTCAAGATTCGTCCCTTGCATACAAGCCAAGCAAACACTCCAGCCTTTGGTAGGATGTCTTTGCTCCAACATAGATCTTTTGATGGAAAGTGTGGTTTAGCTACATTTTCCAACAAATTATAGCCTATCTTTACTGAATATTCCACTGAGAGGGATCCACACCATCTTATTCTATCTCTATTTGCAGTCAATGTAATATCCTTGGTTTTAAAGATCTCCATCATTCTATCCTTTTGCTCCGGGGGTATGTCCACAAAATCCAACCTTTTCCATCCCCATCTCTCTCCTTCATTAGTTACTCTTACCTCAACATAGTCCTCCACCTTACTCCCCCAATGTGTTTGAAATTAGTTTTTAAAAAAATTCATCTCTTGATCATCCTGTAATGCCCTATGTCCATCCCAGGAGTCCTCCTAGAACAAGGCAGTATTTCCATCCTTGAGTTGCCATGTGATGTGTTCAGTGATGACTGGACAACATGATAGCATGAAGTTCCATATTGTTGATCCTCGAGAAGGGTCTCTGATTTTCAATATCCACGAGCTATCTATTGAGTCTAAATATTTAGCTTGAAGGATTCTTGCCCAAAAAAGGTTATTGTTCCTATACATGCTCCATATAAGTTTTGCCCCCAAATCTTTATTCATAATTTGCCAGTTTCTAATACCTGCACCTCCGTGAGCTTTTGGTTTACAAATATTCTCCCAGGCTACCAAGGGAATTTTATCTTCCTCCTTAGCACCACACCAAAAAAGCTTCTCATTTTTGAACCCAAAAGCTTAACCACTTTTTTGGGGATGTCCATACACATCACAAAATAAACAGGCATAGCTGAGATAACTATTTGTAGCATCAAAATTCTGCCAACAGAAGATAACCACCTTCCCTTCCATCCTTCCATCTTTTCTAGACATTTCTCCGTAAGGTCCCTCCAAAAATCTACTTTATTTCTACCTCTAAACAGGGGGATGCCCAGATATCTGCCTGGTAGAAGGCCTGCTTTCATTCCTAGAATATTGCTATTTATGGTTTGTAGATGCATAAGAGTATTGAAGAAGAAAATATCATATTTTCTCGAATTTATCATCTGCCCTGAAGCCTTTCCATACATATCAAGGGTTTCCTTCATAATTCTGGCCTCCTATTCCAAGGCTTCACCACCTAAAAAGGTGTCATCCACAAATTGAATGTGTGAGAGAGCCTCCACTCCTTCTGCAATTTGGATACCTTTCCATGTTCCATTTTCCCTTTTATTCATTATTAGCCTCCCCAAAACCTCAGCCATGATAATAAAGAGAAAAGGGGAGAGGGGGTCTCCCTGTCATATACCCTTGTTGTGCAAAAAAACCTTGTGGACTTCCATTTATCAATACTGAGAATCTTAGTGTTTCAATGCAGCTCTTGTTGGAAATAATCAAGACTAACCAAGTTACTGAGAGGGGAGGGGTGAATCAGTAACTCTTAAAACTTTGAAACATTTCTGCACATGTATATACTTTGACCATTCATTTATTTAATCTACTGCAAGCATGAAAATATAATCATTCATAACACATAAACACAAAGATTTGGTGACCCAGAAACCTTCCAAATAGAAAGTAAAACTGGGGTGGGGATGGTACCCACAAAACTTTGGTACTGCAGTAAAAAGTTGGCCGGTTAAGGCTTACAATGATCACTTCTGATGATCTTCCCTGTTAGAAGCAATTAGGACTGCTAGGTCCACCTTGTTAGAGGATTTACAAACATACAATGAAGTATGCACTCTGTTAG
>MU226076.1:294429-331720 GCA_018584345.1 Thuja plicata
TTACATATATATACCGTTCCCATAATTACAATTTACAAGGTCGGCCAAATACAAAATAATAACATAAACTTATTCCTAAGTTGGCCTTGCATAAGTAAACAAAATATTACTGAGTCGGTAGAAGCTCAGGTTCCTCAAGCTGGCTCGGTGATCTTCTGATACACGGCATCCACTACAATACTCGGCATCGTCATGCTCTCGGTAAGAGTAGAAGCTCGGTCCTTACTAGTCCCGAAGTGTAGCTTGGAACTCGGTAGCCGTTGGTGACTCGGTAGGTATAGTGTCACTCGGTAACCGCTGGTGACTCGGTAGTAACTGACTTCTCAGTTGGCTTCAACTGATGGCTCGGTAGTTACGGTGAAGCTCGGTGACTACCATCTGCTCGGTAAATGTTGCTCTTCTCGGTAACCGCTGAACTGTTCATATGCTCGGTGACTACTGTTCTGCTCGGTTTGAACTGTTTACCGCTGAGCTTTCCAAGGTGATTACTGAATGCTCGGTATAAGCTGTGGACTGATTGATGAGCTCGGTAAGCATTCAAAATCGAATAAGTGTTTTCACTGATGACAAATATAACATAATTCCAACAGCTCTTCACCCATATTATCCAGTCTTGTCCAAAGCCAAATCTATCTAGTAATTCTAGTAAGAAATTTATATCAACCTCATCATATGATTTTTTAATATCTAGTGTAACCATCATACTTTGTCTTTTTGAGGATCTTATTGAATGAATTGCCTCATGTGCAATCACCACTCCTTCAAAAATAGACCTTCCTGGGGAGAACCCGCTTTGTCCTTCTGAAATCACTAAGTTTAGGACTGTTTTAAGTCTGTTTGCTATAATATTTGCAATTATCTTGTAAATAGTGTTGCATAAGGCAATTGGTCTGAAGTATTCAAAATTTTCTTGTGGTTCTCCTTTTGGGATCAAAGCTATAAATGTGGTGTTTAGGTCTTTCAAAATGAAGCCTCCCTCTCGTGATTCTTCCACTACTTCCCAAATTTCCTGTTTGAAGATGTGTCATAATTTTTGAAAAAGAATTACGGGGAAACCATCAGGTCCTAGTGCCTTATCCCCTCCAATTCCCATCAATGCTTTCTTAACTTCCTCCATAGAGACAGGGGCTAGTAGATTCTTGTTTTGTTCTTCAAATACTACAACTGGGATAACCTCTAAGACTTTGTCATAAAGGTGGTTATCACTAGTATTTGCCAGTTTCTTTTTTGAGAATAAAGCAACTTCCTCCCCATTAATCAAATCTTTGTCCCTCACCTCCATGCCTTGCTCATTTTGGATACTAAAAATCTTGTTATAGGCTCTTCGTTGTTTTAGCGAGTTGTGAAATTTTTTTGTATTGAGGTCTCCCTCCTTAAGCCAAGTCTCTCTTGACTTTTGCCTCCAAACAATTTCTTCCTTCTTTAATAAATCTCCTAATTCCTGTTGTAATCTTTTTTCCTCTTTAAAATCAGCCTCCTCCATTCCTTTTTCAATTACTCTTAAACTTAAAGCTGTAATTTTTGTCTCTACATTATGTTTTTTAGCAAAAATGTTTTTAAAATGTGTTCTATTCCATGTCTTCAACTGTTCCTTAAGAAATTGCAATTTTTTGAAGAAAATAAAATCTTTGTTACCTGGTCTCCTTAGGGCTTGTGACCACCATTCTTCAATTAGATCATTGAAACCTTTGGATGTGAACCACATTGCCTCAAATTTGAAGGGGCATCGGTCAAGGTTTTCTTCATGTTGTATTCTCAAACTAATTGGGAAGTGATCCAAACCTTGGAAAGGAAGGATCACTGCATCACATGACCAGTTTGTATCCGCCCAATTCCCCCCTATAAAAAAAATGATCAAGCTTCTCTGCAATGTTCAGAAAGCCCTCCCTTCTGTTTGTCCATGTGAAGTCACCTTTTTTGAAAGGTATTTCCATCAGCCCATAGCCCATTACAAAGGAGCTGAAGTCCCTTTGGTTCTCGTTGCTCCAACCTTTTCCTCCTCTTTTATCCTCTGGTGTTAAGATGGCATTAAAATACCCTCCCAGTGCTACCACCTTACTATCCAAATTCTCCAAAAGCCTTGTCAATGTATCCCATAACATCCTTTTTTGCGCCCTATTGTTTGGACCATAAATATTAAGAAAAGTTATGTAGCAGTGGAGATGTTTCACATGCACTCTTAGCCATTGCCACTATTGATCCTATTGTATTACTATTACATCTATAGTTCCTTCATTCCAAAGAACACCTATTCCTCCAGAAGCACCTTGCGCTCCCACCAATTCACACTTCCACTTCCCAAACTTCTTCTTAAAAAACTCACTGTCCTCCAATTTAATTTCGGTCTCCTGTATCAATACTAAATCTGGTTTCGTTTGATCAAGACATTGCTTTATCAAATGAATCTTGTCAGGGGCATTACATCCCCTGACATTCCATGATAGGGTTTTCATGGCTCCCAAGAATTGACATAACCATTTCCCAATCTTAATTTGGATTGGTTCACAACATCCCCTATTATCTTCGACTTCTCCCTCGTGGATTTTGCACCTCTTTTCCCTTTCAAACCAGTGTTTGATTTTTTCCGGGTTGAAACTATTTGTCCAATGGATCTCTTATCTAGGACTCTCGTGGATTCAAAGAGGCCTAGGTTATTTACATCATTTTCCCCTAGATGTTCCTCAAATTCTGATTCCCATTCCTCCAAAGTTTCCTCATTGGCCTTTTTGTCTTCTAGAGATTTATTCTGATTTCTAATTGGTGATATTTCTGTCTTTGAAACTGATTGGCCTTCCTATCTGCAGCTGGAGTTGGGAGGCCTTCTGCTAGTTCCTCCACCAGAGGATTTTGTCTATCAAAAGCATCTTGGATGACTGAACAACTGACTCCTTTTGTATCCTTTACAAAGGCTACCACTCCTTTCATTTCATCTATCTGGTGGTGGGGAAATAGGGTGTCCGGGGATGGTGGCCTTTTTTTAGTTTCAACCTCTTCCATGATTTGTGAGAAAGGTGTGCACTTAACTAATTGAGTAGATAAGCAGCCTAAAGGTGCTCCTTCATTTCCTTGTTCTCCTATGAGGGTCTCATCTATAACCCTCCTAAATTGTTTCCTCCATAGTGGTGAATCATTTTCCAAGTGTGCAATAAATTGGTTAGCTATCTCAAGCTTTATTATTCCCTTGTTTAAAGTTCTTTTCTCTAGTTCATCAAGGAGAAAATCTTCTACTAGTCCTTTTTCTTTTATTGGGGGCTCAACTTCCTCATCCGGGTTCTTATTGACCTCTGCCTCCGTATTCCAAAAAGAATTTTTTTGCTCCCATACTCCATTTTCTGTGCTTTGAGTTATTGTGTCCGGGATTGGTGTATTTTCATGTAGATTAATCAGGATCAGTGGATGGATGGAAGCATCCCTTTCATTAATCACTTCCTCCATTTTGAGATAGGTTCTAATACTGCTCCCTATTATTCTGAGCGCGTCTTCTCCCCAATATTCTGCTGGGAGGTTGTGCAGGCTCAGCCAGGCTGGACATTCTTTCACTTTTTCATTTTGTGGGTTGAAGTTTGCTTCCCACTCTTTTAGATAGAGGCCCCTTCCATCTATTAGGTAAGGTCCATTATGGAGGATCCACTCCTTATCCTCCTTGGTAGAACATAACCCCATATAGAATCCATTGGTGAGGTTTTTGAGCCGACATTCTTTCCCCCAAACCACTTTGCTCCAAGCTCTTATTTTAGTTACAGATGGCCATTGGCCTAACCACTTAAAGAAAAAAGATTTTTCTTTCAAAGACAAATTTGCTTCCTTCCATTGAGCATCTGAAATTTTAAGGGCTGAGATGATCTCATACCTGGTGTTATCCGCGGGGGGTTTACCTTGATCCATAATGTTCCTTTCTTCTCCCATAGCTTTTGGGTCTCTTGGTTTGTAGAACTTGTGTGCTATTTGTCTGAAATCAATTTTTTTCCCGATCTTTAGATAATACTTTGTCTGCATACTTCTATGCCCCATATTCTCCCTTCTCCTTCCATTCCAAATTGGCTTTGGCTTCCATTGTAGGTTGAAGTTTTCCTTCCATGGATTGAGGGTTTTGGCATTTGATTGGAACCTTGACCGAGAGCATCTGTTGAGAGGCCAATTCTTTCCATATTGTGCCTGGTAGGAGAAACCTCCATGTTTCTTGAAAAAGCTCCTTCCATACTGGTTGTGTGCCTCTGCTCGCCGAGTTGCAGGTGACCGTTGCCTCCAATGTTCTTCCCTCCCACCACGCTCCATTTTTTTTTTAAGTCCATGTAAAATAATAATATATTATTAATGGGCTATGAAATATATTATTAATAATGATATAATTTTAATACAATAATATAGCATTTAATAATATAATCTACTATTAAGATAATAACAATTAATCGTATATAAAAATGATAATATATTATAAATGAAATATATAATAATAATTTATTAATATAATAAATAATCTATGATAATAATATATTATTAGCAATATATAAAAATGTATTAAGATATCATTTATTAATGATTATCAATAGACATAATATAAATTAATTAATGTAATATATTAAATATAAAATAAAATTCCAAATATAAACCACGCGACAAAATGAGAAGTGGTGACCTTTACCATATACGGGTATATAGGAGGAATATAGACAAAAAGAAATGGGGAAAAAGGATCAAAATAATAATAAGGGAAGGGATTATTTAATTGGAAAAAAGAGAAGAAATATAGGAGGAAACCAAGGAGCAAGTGTAGGAGAAAATTAATGAGAAAATGTAGGAGATGTAGGTGAAAAGAAGGTAAGTATATCTTTGTTTAAGTTAATTCACTTATAAGACATCATGAATTAGATATTAATAATAATATGAAATAAAGTTGGGAATAACAAGTTATGAAATAATGTATATGAAATAAACATTGAAATAAAAGATTATGAAATACATTAATATTGTTATGAAATAAACTTATATTACTAAACATGAAATAACTCAAATATATTAATAAATAAGTAATAAATATATACTTAGTATATTTTCCTTGTTCACTCGCTAATTACAAAAAGAGGATAGGGAGTGTGTGTAGGAAGAGGCAGGCAAATCGGTCACATGATGGAAAGATCCTGAGATAGGTAGAGCCTTGAGGGAATCCATGTGTAGACAATGCAAATGTCAGGAGCACAGTAAATCTACCATCTTTCTTAATGTTTGTAATTATGACTGAAGTAAGGAATTAGAGCTTGATTATATATTATGAATTAGAGATTATTCTTAATATAATATGATTTAAATGCATAATGGCGTATGATAATTATTGGGAAATGACATCCTCCTAGTATGAAACATTACAAATTATCATTCCCAAGTGCAATCTAAACCCTAATGGGGAATTTTGAGAGAAAATTAAGACCCTATTTGGGGTCATTACATATGCATATCATCAACTGAAGCTTTTATCTTTGTATGGAAGATCACAACATACAACATTAATCAGGCAAATCATCTTTGACTATTCTGACATCACCAACTAATGTGCATTACCTACCACATCACCAACCATCATCTCCATCTGATTTTGATCTCATAACACCTTTATTCCTCCTTAATGTTTTAATTCATGCATCATAACATCATAGAACACAAATATATGCAACAACATAACTACATCAGTTCAAGAAAATACAACAAATACATCATTTATTATTCATGATATGCAAATATATGCAGATAATCACCTGAACTTCAAACACCCTATATAAATTATGATTTGTTCCATATCATATCTCTCGATCTCTTCCTGCATCATCAATCGTATACTTGTTGTCTATCAACCTTTGCCAAATCATTGCTACATATTTTAGTAAAGAGTATTCAAGATCAAGAGAAAATATAATGTGATTTAAATCTGAAAGCTTGTTAACCTTTACCATAATTTTACAATTGTTGAAAGACAACATTACTAATATGCAAAAAAGTGAAGAATTAAATTTGCACAAGATCTTCTCATCAAACATTGTCCTCTGTAACTTACTCATATTAGTGAATTCCTACATGTTTACCTTGTTTGACATGATGAACTATAACTGAAAGTTAATTCATTAACTCATCAACCTTATGAATTATCACTGGACATTAAACTTGAACTCCATAATAGACTCCCCTTGAGTCTTTGCTTCTTTTCAAGACCTGGATGACACAACATGTGCAAGGAGTGCACATTGCATCTTCTCAGTTTCATCTTTATCATCAACTTGATTAAGTTTTCTTCTCTAGACCAATCTAGTCTTTTTCATTTGTTTGTTCGACGTGTATGTCTTGCTACTATATATGCATTGTTTTACTTTATGTCCAATGTTATTACATCTGAAATAAATGATCTTGTGATTGCTTCAAGGAATAAAAGATTTTTTATAAACATTTCCAACTTTGTTCCCTGCATAATTACCACTTGTATTCATTCTACACTCTTTTCTTAGATGACCACGATTGTTATAGTTGTAGAAAACCACATTCATATTATTATGGACATTAAAATGATTCTTATTTGACCATCTCATGCAATCAATTTCCTTATATCCAAATCCATTACAAAAATAACAATATCCTTGAGAAGATTGATTGTACCTAATTGATTTATTATGCCAAGGATGTAAAGATTGAAACTGCTTCTTCTTTCTCTTTGAAGCCTTTGAAATGTCTTTTTGTAGAATTTTAATTATCTAATTTCATTTTCTCTTCACTTTTAGGTGCAACAACATGGTGGTTCAAATTAACCTTCTTCCCTTGTATTTGTCTGACTGTAAATTTCTTTGCATCTGTAGTAGAAAATATTGTATCATGCTTCAATCCTTCTGAAGAACTTTGTCCAACCTTGTATCCCAATCTTGTAGGATCCTTAGAATGCTTTTGTATGTCCAACATCTCATTCAAAAAATTAGTACTATGATCAAACTTTTGATTTTTCTCTGATTGACTTTTCACACTTTCAAGATATTTCCTCAATGCAACTACTTCTCCTTCCAGCCTTGAACATTCAATCATTTTAACCTCGAAATCATACCTTACTACTACTGATATCCTCTTGTGTTCTTCATATTCATTTTTCAGACTTACAATCATGCTGTCCTTAAGAATTTTTTCTTTTAACAAGGAATCAATATCTGATTTTTTTTCACAGAAGTATTCTCATTTTCTAGCTTATTATACAATTCATCCTTGTGTTTTAACTTAAATTTTAATTCCTCTTCAACCCTTTTTCTATCAACCATTTGAAATTTTAGAAATTCAATAATCTTTTTAGCATCATCATGGTTTTGAATTACAACTTTATTAACTTAACACTTTCCTGTAAGCATACCTTAAGATCTTGAATTTCCTTTCCAAGGCTCTTAAACACATTTAGGGCTGAAATTAATTCTTCCTCAAGTCCAATCACTCCTTCTACTTCTTCTATTTCCTGATCAGTTGAAGCATCAAACATATTTACAATAAAATACTTAGAATCCATATTGTTAGACATATCATCAAACATTTAAATCAGATTTATTTTTAGGCAAGTTCTTCACCTTCTTGTTCCTGCACTTCTAACCCATAATATTCCTTCTCTTATACCACTTGTTGGAATACTAGTATCACTGAGAGGAGGGGAGAATCAATGATCTATAAATCAAGAAGTCTTTAACCATTTAAAACTTTAACTTTAAACTATTTGCATGTGTAGCCTTTAAATCACTTGCACATGTAGCAGATCATATGATAACAACAACAACATTGAATTTGTTTGCAACATATATAAGAAATCATAAGCAATAAAGTGCATGCACACATTTAACCACTTGACACAATATTTTATAGTGGAAACCCCCTAAGGGTAAAAAACCACTCTTCAAATTGTCTTTTATTGATCCTTATAGGCAAATATTCAGAGCACCCAATCTAGGAGAACCAACCCCTTATGATTTAGAAGCATCCACTTCAAGGAGCACCAACCCCACACTGATTTAGAAGCACCAATTTCTTGGAGAACCAACCCCTTAAATAGGATAAAAATAAAAGTTTTAATCAGAGGGATACTTTGCTTCCATACATAGCATTAGATACATATCCACACCCCCAGAGATCTCGTCAACAATGATAAACATAACAACTTTAATATCTTACTGTAACACTACAAATTTAATGTAAGCACTCTTCCTCTCACCTACATCTGTAAATGAAAAACATGTCAATTTATCCTCTCATAAATATACCTGCATATGTACTATGCTTTACATCTGTTGTATTCAGTGATAATGTTTTGCACCTGCAATCACAAATATATCACATAATTTTTGTAAACAGTTACACACATTTGTTTTATGATTAAGTTATTCAAGCATACACAACCTTGTCACAATACATTACATTTGACATATAACATCTCAGAAACATGCATCTCACTTCTCAATTATCAGAGATACTTTCTATCACTGCTTCAACTTATGAGATACTCTGCAATCTGATCACTAGTAACATTTGCATAAACCTCATAATAGCATCAAAGACACATTCAATATTGTAATCAATCCTCCATGTGTTCTGACAAACACACTACATTCAAATTATCCCAAATACTTTATGAAACACTTATGATAGGATCAAACACTTATGACAGGATCAGATGTAAATCAAAATCTTACTTACACACCCTCATTCAATTTGTATACATAATGAATGTTTCTTTCAAGCAAACATTTGTCTTTGATCAGCCATTAGTAAATGAAAATAGAAACACATTTAGAAATAAATCAAAAAATCTAATAATAACCTTACTATTATACAGATAAGCAGGAGGAAGAAGGAAAATAGGATATACAAATATCAGGCCTGTGATCCAAAACCAGATTAAGTACTAGAAAGAAGACCGCAGTCCAAATCAAAGATATTACAAATCTGTGGGACTCGATCCAGAACATGGAAACTTGATGGAGGAAATCTAGAACATGGAAGACTAGATGGATGAATCTGAGAAGTAATCAATGAAGCTGGACTATTTTATTTGCTGGAAGTTTTTTCATTTCTATTTTGCTGGAAGTTTCTCATAGTCAGTTTTTTTGTGTTAGGTTGAACTTTGCTATGTAAATCTGGGGTCAAGCCCTTTTTGGTCTTCTGTCTTTAGTTGTTACAGAATGTTGTTGTTTTGGTCTTCTATGCTTATCTTTTCTTATCCATGTTAAAGTGTTTCTGGGTCCCTTCAAAACCTGTAGTTACCTTAATCAAAAACCTTACTATTACTGTCAGAAGTCTCAGAATGATGCAATTAGATCCCTTTTCAAGCCAAAAACTCTCCTCATATATTTCTTATTCATAAATGGAGCACTTTTTTTTATTTTCAATCAACTGAAATCTTGTCAAATCCTTTCTTCACACCATCTATTTTAAAAATCGATCAACCCTACACTATGAACCAAGGTGGATACACCTAATCCAGATAAATAATAAACTCTTTACAACTCCTTACAACTCTAGATTTAAACAAAAAATAATGATAAGAAAGTATTAAATGGTAACCACTCATTCATTGACCTTCACTACCATGCAGGGCACAAAACCAACAACCACAAAACTCAAAACTCAAAAGATATGGTTTTGATGTTTTTAATAGGGCAGAATATAGCTAAACCTATAAGATATATATCAATGTAGAAGTTACTAATTACTAATCAGTGCTTTATCTATTGGGAAATGTTTCTAATTCATATTCAGAACAAAGAAACCAACTACTGTCAAAGACTCAAAGCCACGAATACAAATAATTAAGACCAAACACTTCTTACAAGATCCTTGTGCAAACCAGATGAACTTATGTCTTATCCAAAGCAAGATTTAATTTGATCCTTGATCAAAACTAAGGAGTAACAACATATACATAAGTAAACTTTATGCAATGAATCAGGAGATTCAAAACTCAAGAGATAAACACAAAGGAGAGACTTGAATATGAAAATATTCTATTAAGTATGAAGAATCAAGTTTCTATTTCAAAATATTTCAAAACATATTCCACTTCAACAAATGCAAAAGATATGCAACCTTCTATTCTATGTTGGCACTCTCTAGATATACATCTTATGTGCTCATTGGAAACAATATACAACTTAAATGCTTTATGTTACTTCCCCAAGTTTTCTAGCCCTTTTAAATGATCTTGGAAGTCCTTTTATAGATTAAGAACTGCAACAAGCTTCCGATCATTTAGGGGTAGGGCTAACCAATTTAAAAAATTAGATGACAGAAGGATTTAATTCATTTCAACAACCAAGCAACTCTATCATTAGCAAGTTGAAACCCTCCTTTAATTCATCCTATTGAGGAATCTGATCTAGCCGCCATCCATCTTGGGAAACTAAAGAACAAAGCCCTTCAGGAGGAACAATAGATGGAATGTCTGGTGTGCATTAATTACCATGGGAAGATTTGGCCTTTTAGAACTATAAAACACCAACTAACCCTTCTTGAAAAGCTTGTCTCACAACCTGATCTCTTTTTATATAATTTTGGAAAGGACCCTTTATTAATGGCGAAGAACAAAAAAGGACAAAACAAGGGTTTTAAACTGATTAACAAACTATTCTAAAGCCCTAAGGAAACATATTCATAAATGCATTCAAAAGCACCCAAATTTCATTCACACAACATCTAACAACTATGCAAACATGAACCAAAATATCAAATTCATCAATTAAATGCTCTGCAACAAAACTACACAATTCACCGCTTTAAAACCCTGATGAAAACAATCTAAAATTTGGAAAAATGGTTGCAACGGCTACACCTGGTGTGGAAAACATCATCAGCGGCCCATATTGAATCTTTTCACAACTTTAAAAGGGATCTGTAGATCTCCTTTTAAGTTACACACAAGCCAATGATTAGATTTGGACACGCGTCGCTCCGTCACGATGCCTCAATGAATATCTATCGATCACCTTTTGTTTGAGGCTTAATGCCCACTGTACGATCAAGATACATCTGCCCATAGATTAACCTTCCTAATCTCGACCACCTTTCCATGTGTCTTCCTATCGTGAAACCATGATTGATAACCAACTTGCAGCTTCTCATTAAGGCTTTATGCCCACCGCCCGATGAAGATTGATCTGATGGTCCCTGAACCTCCTTTCATCTTTGATCTCAAAGGGACACTTGTCAACATGACATAATTTCTTGATGTATAATCATCAATTAACATTTCTTTGAGGCATCACGACACCCATTAGATGAAATCTTATCACTTGATGCTTATCTACCTTTAGCGCTGACCACTTTCCATGTGGCGCTCGCTCGCGTTTCCATGAACGATTCATTCAAGGATTTGTGCCAACCATTGGATAAAAAGAATCTGATGGTTGATTAAATTTACCTTTATCTGATCTTGGGTCCACACTCTACACATGTCCTCTTGTCACAATATCTTGAAGATGACTCTCATGCATCATTTATTAGCACTAGATGAAAAGAATCTAACGGTTCACGAACCTGCCGCTACATGCTTTTAAAGATGTTGACCTCATGATCTTAGGATAGACAGGTGACACCATGTCGCGATGCCTTGAAGTATAAAGTGTATTCATCTCATGATCAAGGAAACACGCCCCCTGTTGGATCAACAGTGACATGCACGATACTTGGGAAAAGGTAAAAAGGCTTGTGGGGACATTAGACTTAGGAAAAATTAAACCCTGCTAGGACTTAAGAAAAATTAAAATGACGGCCCCACCTAACATAAAAACATGAACCTTAAGTGACTTAAGTGACATAAGAAGTAACTTCATTTTATATCATGCCAGAGGGTTAGGGTTTTTTTTCAAGAAGAAAACAAAACCTTAAGGACCATAGACCTAAAGCATGAAGAACCAGGCCTAAAACACTCACAAAAACCATGGAACCATAAAGTTTTTGACAGTGCTAACAATGTCTATATTATGCCACTAAGAGAATATGATATGAAGTCTTTAATGTAACTTTATGATCATCTATTGACTATCACTCAAGTTTGTATTGTAACTTGGTGAAGAAATATTATTCAGATTCACGTATGTCGAATCTATTATCAAACTTATTTTGTAGTCAGTCACTTCTATCACAATGATGTCAGAATATTGCAAACTTTTAGAAAGAAACATTTTAATAAAATTGCCTCATGTCCACATTACCTTAGGTGAGACTGCATTAGCAAGTGCATCATGGAAATAGCTCTGTCAACGACATCCTTCCATACATACTTGCCTCATTATCACCATTCTAAGAAAACTCATTGTATGATCTTAAAATGGAAGCACTTCCATGTTAATAATGTTTAGCCCTCCTTAGGGGGGTGTTTTTGACCACCATCACATTGTCTCCTCATTTATGCATCCTCTCTCTTACTTCTGTGTCTATTTAGGACCCTGATTGGGCCTCTCTGGACACCTCCCATCCCAACTGGCATGTTTTCCAGGGGTCCTGACTCCTTGGGTCAAGGTCGACCTCAACCTTGACCTAGGTCAAGGATTCCCTCGACCATGACTTGGGTCCCCCTTTCAAATCTGGAAGTCTATCGGCTACCAGAGGTCATCAAAAATTCATTTCCCGCTTACGGGTCGGCTGTTTTGGGGTTCCAAAGTGACGATTCTTAAATTATATTTAATATAGGTCCTCTTCTAGGGGCATGAGTTTAATTGGAATTTAATTCTCCTATGTCGGCCTCTTTATAAGATTATGCCCTAGTTTCATATAAAGGGAAGTTTTCTCCTCTCATTTTCTCTAACCATTAACAATCAACTTAGTGATAAGAAGGATAATCTCAAGCTCTAGGTGAAGAACAACTATCATCAAGAAAAAATTTCAAGCATCCATTGTTATACATGTTCTCAAGCTTTCAAAGTGTTCAAGTCTTCCTCTCAAGTACTCAAGTTCTCTATTGAAGATCAAAGATTCAAGGTTTTAAGCCTTTGAAGGGATTTGGTTCAAGCATTCAAGATTCATCATTCAAACCCTAGATCTATCCATCATGGTGGAGTGATCTTCCTTCAAGATCCTTTGTGGATCCTCAAGACTCACTCATTCTCCCTTCGAGGTGGATTCCAAGCATACAATCATGGAGGTTTATGGTTTCTAATTGAGTCCAAGCTTTCATATTTACATACTTGTTTAGATTTAAAATATAATTGCATATCTATTTGAATATAATAGCTTCATTATTAGATTTACTTCTACTACTTGCAAGCATTGTTTATTTCAATTATTGATTTCAAGGTTAATTCCTAAATTAGGGTTTGACTAAGGCAAATCCCCCCCCAACAAACAAACCATTTTTCTTGCAGGTATAGGTTCAGAACATCAGATCAGGACAGAGATTCGGATACCCTTTTCAACAAACTTCTAGGAACCGAAAACAAAATTTCAGTTTGAGACTTTTTAGGTCGATTCTTCCCTTGGGTGCAATCAAAAATTCTGGCAAATGGTGACATTGACTTGAGGGTACAAATTAGAACTGTCTCAGAGCAGAAAAAGATTTATGGGTTTTTTCTATCTCTGCGTTTCTATTCCATACCTAGTCTTAGATTTTCCAAAAAATCAACACAGGCTTCAGAAAACAACATTCTTCAGATCTGCAACATTCAAGGTTAGTACATTTCTCCTATTTAATTCAATTAAAGCTCTTAATCTTTCTAAACTTACACACACTCTCTTCTACAAAACTGGAATTAGGGTTTTCCCCTCTTTATCTCTATCCTTGGTAGGTTGATTCATTTATGCATTAATCCTTTCTTTAGGGTTAATCAATTTGGATCTTCCCTTTAAGAAATTTGGGATTAAGAGGATAATCCTACCTTCTTCACACATATTTCAAATAACCCTCAATTTCAAATGTAAGATAATTAAACACACATCAATAAACTTAAGACCCCAATTTATTATCTTACACTCATCTTTTGACATCAATGGAAAACATGCCAAAGTCAACAATAATAATACGATCAACTTATATATTGACAAAAATTTAATACACATTTCCAATTGTTATGTAGATTGAGAGGAATGCTCCATGTAGAAGAAACTAGTGATATTCTTTTTGTTTGTTTCTAAATGTTATGTTGTATGTAGTTTTTATTTCATATGATTAATAAAATAAATCTTAAGATTTAAACAATTTGGTTTAGTTTTCTAAAGTGTGATTATAAAAACTTATTTCAAATTATTGATAAAATAACATTTAAAGATTTAAATTTATATGGTTTAGTTTTGAATAGAGTATTGTGATGTATACAAACTTTGGTATATTTTTATTTACTTTTTTAAGTATTTCAACAATCAATTATAAATTAGTTATTTATATGTAAAAGCGAAAATCGCTCATCATCAACGAAAAAATGCATATGGTTTTCGACAAGGCAACAATACAAACAAGTTTGGAAATGTATTGAAGGCTCAGAGACCTGTGGTTTCAAATTGACTTACACCTATGCAAAGAAATTTTGCAATCAATTGTGGGGGTTGGGCTCCCTCTCTGCAACAACATCTAGAGTCAGATTGGCAAGTTGTTAAAAGCAGTAAATCACAAAGGGCAGAAAGAGTAGCAACAAAATTGCATGGAAGGCAAAATACTGCTAGGTTTTCTAAGATTTGGACCATCCCAATCACTTATAGAACCCCTGAATTCACATATGGAGTGAATGGAATCTCACTGAGTAGAATAATCCTCAATCAACCTCCAATGTTTGTCCAAACCCATATGCTACCAATTGATTCCAACCACTGCTAAGAAATGTGGATGGTTTCCCAAAATTGGCCCCTAAGTATAAGCATTTTGAGAATAACCCTAACTTAAAGGTTGGTATTTTGGCTCCTTACCGAATGCCACCTGCAAACAACCCTAGGCACAGAAATAGGTTTTAAATAATCCTTAGAAGGGATACAATCAGAAGGTATTTCTTAATCATAGGAACCCTAAGCCTATTCCAAATACATTTGCGCTCCCACGCAATCAGTCTTTTAAATTAAGGCCAACAGATAAAGAAAATAAATGGCATAATTGTATTCATGAAGCCTCACATCCTAAAATGACCCCTATGACGCCACCTATGAATCATGATGCGCCTTAAGTTATATGGAATCACTGTAAAACCTATGGTTTATTTGGCAGATGGTGTGGCTGGGGGATCCAGAGAGAAGAGGTAGCATAATAGTTTAAAGAAACCTTTACGAACCAGGTAGGTATCTCTGTCTTATCCAAAGATTTTTTTTTTATTGATTTCTATAGTGTAAATTTAAAAAATGAGCTCTTATTTGGTAGAAGTCCATGTTATAAAGGGCACAATTTATTATTTATGGATTGGCAACCTAATTTTAACCCCATCGATCTTAATTCGTTTAAAGTTGATAGATTGATCTTACTCCCTAATCTTCCAGTAGAATTGATGAATAAAGAATCATTAGAAAGATTGAAAATCGACTGGGAGAATTCATAGGGTTTGAAGAAGGTTTCTCATCATACCCAGATTGTGTTACAGTAGTAAAGATGGGTATAAATGTACGAACATTAAAACTGATAGAATTGAAAACTAAAAATATAGTCTACAATTTAAAACCTGTATTTTTCAATGGATCTCTCAAGAACAAAATAGTTAAAGATCCCACAAACATCATAACTAGAGTAATAAATCCTCCGCATGTTCCAGAGGTTAATATCAAATTTAATGAGAATACAAGAGGGTTTATTATAGAAAATCAGAAGGATCTCCCCTCAATTATGCATCAAAATCCTATAATGGACAACACAAAACAAATTCAACCCCTGGGTATGGTAGCATATCTGTCAGAAGGAGATGCTAGTTCAAAAAATACTAACAAAGGAAACAATAGTGAATGCAATATAAATATTATTGAATCCCCCACTCGAGAGGAACTGAACAAAAAATTACTATCAGTCAAAAGATGACAAAGATCAATGTTGATAGGGATATAGAGGAGGGTGAGATGGTTACATATAACATTCAACAACCTGATCTTCTAATGGATATTGAAACTATAAGTCTGGACAAAGGAAAGGTCATGAAGATATGAACATGATGGATATCACCTTAGATAGGGAAGGCATGGAAGACATTCAAGATGTACAAAAAAGGACCTTAATCAATCATATATCTAAATCAACGAAGTGTAATGACATTATTATAGACAAGATCTACAATGAGGTCATAGAAAATATTATTGAGGGGGTGGTGGGAGATATAATAAACATAGAGATCATTGAGAAGGAAAGAGAACAACTCATATCTAATATATTAGAGCTAGAGGAAGAGGAACGAAGTCAAAACAGGTTTGAGGAAGAAATGGTAGCTCTAGGAAGTAGAGCGATTGATGAGGAGACACATGTCCTAGTAAAATACCTCACTGGAGGATGCAAAGATACACCAAACTGCGCTAAATCCAATAAGAAGAGGTGTAGAAAATCACTATCGGAGTTGAGGGAAAATGATGGTTTGGCTCCTGACCAAACTAAAATTACTACTCTATTTAATGCAGGGAAGGGGCAAGACCTTCCCATAGAGCCATGAGGGCCATTACATGGAATTTTAGGGGCATTAAAGCCCCTAATAAGCAATGAATATTGAAATATTTCATATCCGACATAACTAAACCTAAAGTATTATTAATTCAAGAAACTAAGCTAAATAGTGAAGAGAGAGTGATACTTAAAAAATTTTGGAATACGAGAGATGGTTAATGTTCTTGCTGGGGGGCCTCTGGGGGATTAGTTGTAATTTGGGACCCAAGGGTAGTCTCCTTTTCAATCATGTGTGAAAAAAAGAACTGGATTGGAGGTACTATAAAGAGCATCTAAAGTAACTTTCAGTTTATACTTGTTAATATTTATGGCCTTACTCATAATACAAAAAAAGAGTTGTCTAGAAAGATATAGAAAAATTATTAGAATCCTTACCAAGATAAATATACATATTAGTATGGGATTTCAATGTCATTCTTGATCTGAAAGAGACATAGGGTGGATCAACAAGATTATCCATTACTGTTATAAATTTTAAGGAATGGGTTAATAAAAATAATTTGGTGGAAGTTAAGACAGGACATGAAAATTTTACATGGAACAAGAGGCAGGGATTCAGTAATATTATAGAAATGCTGGATAGATTCCTCCTCAGAGTCAATTGGGTTGGGTTTCCTTATCACCTATCGACAAAAATTTTCCCATACTCAAGCTCTGATCATTATCTTGTTCATTTGAGGATCCCCGAAGAAACCAAACCTAGAAGGCGTCCCTTCAAATTTGAGAAGATGTGGCTTAAGGATGAGAATATTTTAAAATTAATAGAACAATGGTGGGGGGGGATATAAATAATAGACTCAAGAATCTTCTGTCTTGTATCACAAATTAAAATTATTAAAGAAAAGCTACTAACATGGAATAAGAACAACTTTGGAAACATCTTTGAAATGGAGACTAAACTAGAAGGAGAATTAGGAACTCTGAATAAAATAGTTATTGAAAAAGGCATGGATGTAAAACTTTACTTAAAAGATAAAAAGATAAAATTAGAATACAAAAACATATTAGCAAAGGAAGAGATATTCTAGAGGCAGAAGCTGAGAGAAACTTGGCTTGAGGTTGGAGACATAATTTTTTTTTTTTTCACAATATTACCAAACTCTGTAGAAATCTTAATAGAATAAAAAAGTTAAGGATTGTAGAGGCTATATTAAAGAGGATCCATAAAAAATTGCTCAAACTATGGTAGAGTATTTTGAGAAAATATTTAATAATGAGGATGGGTCCAACTTGATTCATCAAGAGAAACTACTTTGAAATATACCAAAGATTATATTTGATGAGAAAAACAAAAATTCTAACAACTAAATTCTCCGAGGAAGAAGTAGAACTGGTAGTAAAACATATGCATCTTGACAAAGCCCCAGGCCCAAATGGTTAGGCAACTCTCTTTTTACAGAAATTTTGGCACTTCATTTGGGATGAGGTGGTCAGCATTGTAGAGGGGTTGAGAAACTATGGGAACCTCCTAAAATAAGTTAATAATACCTTCCTCACATTTATTTCCAAGAAGGATAAAACAAAAAGCTTTGAGGATCTTGGCCCAATATCAGTGTGTAACACACTTTATAAAATATTAACTAAGACAATGGAAAACATGATTCAAAGTCTTACAAGATATCATTAGTGAGGAACAAACCAATTTTGTTCCTAGAAGACCGATATATGATGGGGTGATTATGACACAGGAGGCAACTTATTTTTTCACACAAAATAAGAACCTAACATGTTAATTAAATTGGACATTAGTAAAGCATATTACAAGGTAGATTGAAATTTATTGTGTAAAGTTTGGAAGCTTTTGGATTCACAAAACAATGGATTAACTTGATCTATGAGGACATATCAAGCCCCAAAATATGTGCTTTAGTTAATGGATCTCCAGAGGGTTTCTTCAATATATCAAGAGGACTGAGATAGGGATACCCCATTTCCCCATTCATCCTCATAATAATGGTTGAGTCCTTAGGTTTAGTTACATATATGCAACGTTTCAAAAATGTTTAAAATATCTTAATTCTGTTTACATTCATCATTTCAAAAACTTAACACAACCATTTTCTTGTTTTGCAAGGTAACAAGGAAGGAGATGTCCGACAACCATGGCAAACCATGAAAAATTCAAGATTTCAAGCAAGGTGAAAGTGAAGGAAGAACTATATCAAGTTGCAAATACAAAAGAGATCTACATGAAAGATGATAGGAAGATCCAAAATTGACACAAAGTCTCAAGATTAAAGGGCAATTTCAATTGGCATTTCAAAAAAAGGAGAAGTTGAAGTTGGAAATCAAGATGTGAAATGAAAGTGCAAATGCAATGGCAAGAACAATGACACTATCTGAGGAAAGGAGAAAATATACAAGTCCAAAGTCATGATGAAGGATCAAGGCCAAGACATCAAGATTTCAAGTATAAGAAATTTCAAAAACATGTCAATAAGAATATTTCCAAGTGAAGAGGATGCAAAACTGGAGTTGAAACCAATATTTAAGGTTAAACATGCTGAGCTAGTGCCCACTCATCTCCAACCAATCAAAGGATTCCAATCTCACGTGTCTAAGATAACTCATCAAGGTATTCCAAGTGTACATGTGGATTACATTTAATGCTTTACCACAATGAATTTTCTCATTAGTTAATCCACAAATGGGTATGTATCTCAAAAGAAATGTAATTTTCTCATTGGCCCATAGATTTGTGTCTTATTGTAATTGGTTAGCAATTATTGCTTGTTAGTGGTATTTGTAACAACCCTAATTAGGGTTGTGTTGGAACAATCTTGGTCGTTGATCTCAAATCGATCCAGGTCATTCATTTTACTTGAACTCTCCATAAAAGGAAAGGCTTTCTCATTTGTAATTCATTATTTAGAGTAGACTAGCGGGGAGAATTGAAGAAATTTGTGCCAATATACTACCAAAATTGTTCCTTATTAATTGTTTTTTTATTATGAATATATGTGAAGTTTTGGAGCATCACATTATTTTCATATATTTCACTTAGTTCAAATTTGCTCAAGTTTAAAAGTAGTTTAAGTTGTTTAAGTTAGATATATGATGAAAGATATTGTCGTTGTTGAAATCAAAGTGAAACTTATGTTTATACCTTTTGGTACTTTTTGATCACAAGTAATAGTGTAAGGTTGGTTTTAACTTATTGCAAGTACTTAACTTTAATTTGGAATGTTCATTTGGATTGCACCATCATTGAGTATTTGAATGAGTGTTGACAATATGAAAATCATCTATGCATCCTTAAAAGATTACACCCTCCTTTGTGTAGTTGATTTGGCAAAGCAATGACTAGTTTAGTGATGGAGGAGCATCTTAGGTTCTTGGCAGTCTTGCATCAATCAAAAAAACATTTGTTTTTGTTTTCCAGTTTGTCTGTTGTTGAGTTTCTTTCAACGTTCCTTCAATTTGGATCAGGTGTTGTTGTGCACCTCATGGAGTATTCCTGGCATCATGTTTTACCTTCACCTAGATTCACACCTCGATTAGTTACTTTGCGTTTGAGATATCTTGGATTCCTAGTAGGATATCTTTGTTCTTCACGTTTCATGACTAGTTTGAAATTACTGATCTTGCAAAGGATTTTCTCGATTGGTGAAGCTTCGTGGCTCATATATCGAGGATTCTACATGCATAACCGACCTACTTGTGGGTTTTTTCATCATGTTTTATCAATTTGTAAGAGATTCTTATAATTTGTGTCCTGACCTATAATGTAATATGTTTTCCTATTCTTGGAGAATGTAATCTTTCTTAGGATGACGTGATGCTTGCGAAGGCTTTATAAACTCATGTGATTGATCCTTGAGAGGCATGAAGAGGTAGTAGAACTTCGTTAGGTAGAGCTATTAGCATGAGCTTGTGATAGACAGTATAAAAGATAACCTATAAAAGGTTCTAAAGTAGGCCCGTATGCCTGGAATGTAAGACTGCATGTTGCAAATCCATTGTACTTAGTTTATTGGTGATAATAAGAAATCAGATCTTGCATATCTCTCCATTCTTTTATGTTGCTTATGTTGTGTGACTCTTGCTACAAGGGTTGGACTGACTTCTTTGAAGTCCCTCTTTTCCTTGGTTGCATCACGTGGTATCAAAAGCAAGGCTTCAATTCTATTATTGTAGATCATGGTCCTTGAGTTGGCGAAGTCCTGAAGTTGATTTGTTGTGGGGTGGAAGAGTGAATATTTGACCCGCAATTGCAGAGGATTCACTCTGGATGGCTTGGAAAGGAAATGCTAGAGGTGGAAGGAGAGATGCAAATCTATTTGTGTTGGTTATGTTGAGACAAATTGCGACTAAATTAGATGTTGAAACAACCTAGAGAAGAGGTTGACATATTAAATATGTAAGTGATGAAGAGGAAGAAACAAATGAAGAAGTAGCTGAAAGAGGTGAAGCAAAACCTAAACCAGAATTGGAACAAGGAGATGAAATATTTATAAAATCCCTAACTATAGTCAATTCAAGACCTCATTTCAATCCACTAGATTATAATGGAAAATTCAATTCAGATGAATTTGATTGGATCACAAAGATGGAGAAGTAATTTGGTTATGAAGGCACCGATGAACATAAGAAGGTGAAGTATGCTTGCACAAAGTTAAGAGGGCATGCGTCATTATGGTGGGAACATTTGTTGACCGATAAACAAAGAAGAGGCAAGGATAAAATCAAATCATGGGATAGGATGGTGAACAAATTGAAGGTTAAATTCTTACCTGTTGATTAACAAGTAAGTTAGTTTAGGAAGTTGCAAAATCTAAAGCAAAGAGATCCTAGTGTGAAGGAGTATACCAAAGAATTCTATAGATTGGATATTAGATTTGGACATATTGATGATGATGTCGAGAGGGTTGTGAGGCACCTGAATGGTTTGAGGACATCAATTCAAGATGAGATCAGTTTCTTTAAATTGCAATGTGTGGAGGAAGCTTACCAATATGCCCTAAAATTTGAGGAAAATTTGAACAAAGACAGAGGAAGAGGTGGAAGATCCAAAGGGGTAAATCTTTTGGAGGATGAATATCTTATTTGGATTAGAGTAAAGGCAAGGCCAAATTCAAGGAAGAGAACTCATACCGAAGGGATGAAAAAAATTTAGAGAGGAGGTGGATCAACTAGCTATAAGAAATATGACAAGAGAGTGTTTAGAGGAACCTATTTCAAATGTGATGGTGAAGGCCATTGAGATTTTGAATTACTCAAGGAAGTTCAAGCAAGAGGACTGAGAACAATGGTCAAAATTCTTTTTTGGAGGAAGAATCTAGTGAACCCTTCAACCAACCCAAAGATGGATAAACCCTAATGGTAAGGATAGCCCTATGTCATGAAGAGACATATCAAGAACCATTTTTGAGGAGAAGCTTGTTCAAGACAAGATTCAAAGTTGAAGGAAAGTGTTGCAAAGTGATCATTGATAGTGGTATTTTAGATAACTTAGCCTCTGAGGAGTTGGTAAATAAGTTGAAGTTGCAGAGGTTGAAACACCCAAAGCCTTATTAGATTGCATGGATCAAGGATGATCATAAGGTACTGGTAAGTGAAAAATGCTTAGTAAAATTGAAGATTGGATCATATCATGATGAAGTTCTTTATGATATTATGCCTATGTATGTTTGTCATGTCTTATTGGGTAGACCATGGCAGTATGATAGACAATCTTTGCATGATGGAAGTGTTAAAATTATAAGACATTGAGAGGGAGGGGTGAATTAGTGCAACCATAGATCTACAAAATATTTTCATCAACTTATAAAGTAAGCAACATGCAAAGCTAAATATAACATAAAATCATAATAAAGCATACATCCATGAAATCGACACAATGACACCAATCTTTTATCATGGAAACCCTTCTTAGAGGGAAAAACCACAGTGGGAATTATCACCCACAAATATCACTAGTGCACGAATAAGATATGTCTTGTTAGGAGCATTACAACACCCTGTTAAGAGTATCTATAACCTAGTTAAGAGCTATTACAAAAGTCCTATTAGGAACTACCCTATTAAGGGATTTGAAACTCTTTTTGGGAGTCACCCTGTTAAAGGATTTTAGTCTTCAGACCTGTTAGGATCCTGCTTACCCTCTTAGGAGTAAAATTATTAAAGTATTTTAACCACAAGCCTATTAGAACTTGACTTGAGTAAGAAACTCAAAGAATGACTTGATGATGGCACCTTATACTTTATAGATCCACTTCTGTACTACTCACTATTCTTCTCTAATCACACACACTTCTCCATCAACTACCACAATCATCCCAACTTCAACAACAACTTTTTCCTTTAATTTCATCTCTTATAAACACTTTTAGGTCAATGGAATAACCCTAAATGTGTTACTTGATTTGACCTCTAAATATTAATCAAAATTCATAAGGGGTCACAACAACATAGGAAATTGTGATGTACAATGTTGTCCCTCAACAATTCAACACTTAAACTGATCGTTCTTTGACTGAATCCTTCGCTAAATCGATTTATCTAACCTTGACTAGACTGGTTTGACTGTTCTTTCCGATATCTCCGGTGTTTGCCTCAAATCTCCATCTGTACATTGAATCAGCTTACGCAATCACAGATGTAGGCACAACTAATTTTGTAGATACTTCTTGTCTGATCGCACCATCTGAATCCTCAAAATTATCACCGCACACTGAATTTACCATGACTGAATATGTTATCACCGATACACTGGATACTTAGACAAATCCTTATGCAGTTACCTTCATCACTGGTATAATGGATTCAATCATCCTAGAAGAATTGTTGGCAATAATTACAACACTACAAAATTAATCACATGATCTAGGATATGATCATCTTCATCATAATTCCAATAGGAAGAAGGAATATGTATACTATTGTTGCTAATGGGACGAAACAAGTATTTTTACCCCTAGTTGAGACTCCTAAGAATGTGAATTGCACCAATGTTAGAATTTGTTTGGTTGAAGGAAGGAAATTATTAAAAGGTTTGGAAAGTGATAGTATGTGTTATGCATTGATTCCTAAGAAGTCTGATTTAGAATCAATAGAGAAACATCCAGAGGAGATAAGGGAATTACTGACTGAGTATGTAGACATAATCTTAGATAATGTGCCAGATGGGTTACTGCCTGTGAGATGCATTAGTCATTGCATAGATCTAATTCCTGGAGCTAGTTTGCGTAATAAAGAAGCACATCGTATGACACCTGCAGAGAATGAAGATTTAAATAGACAAGTGCAAGAGTTTTTGAGGAAATATTTGATCATAGAAAGTTTGGCTCCTTGTGTAGTACTAGTTGTATTAGCACCGAAGAAGAATGGAGAATGGAGGATGTGCACTGATTCTAGAGCAGTTAATAAGATTATAGTGAAGGATAGGTTTCATTTTCCTAGGATGAATGATATAATGGATTGCTTGAGTGGAGCAAGGTATTTCACAAATATTGATTTAAAGAGTTGTTATCATCAAATTATAATCAAAGAGGGTGATGAATGGAAGACAATGTTCAAGACAAATGAAGGATTGTACGAATGGTTGATGATGCCTTTTGGATTGACTGATGCACCAAGTACTTTCACGAGGTTGATGAATTAAGTATTAAAGAAATTCTTGGGTAAGTTTGTGATAGTTTACCTTGATAACATTTCAATTTTCAATAAGAGCAAGGAGGATCATTTGTTGCATTTAAGACAAGTGTTGCAGAGACTAAGGGAAGAGAAGTTGTTGATAAACATCAAGAAGTGTTCTTTTGTGAAGGAAGAGATAGTGTACTTGGGTTTTGTGATCTCATTGGAAGGGTTAAAGATGGATCCTGAGAATGTTAAATCAATTATTGAGTGGCCTACACCTGAAAGTGTTGGGGGAGGTAAGAACATTTCATGGATTGGCTAGTTTCTACTGAAAGTTTATCAAGAATTTCAGTTCGGTTTGTAGTCCTATGACTGAGACAATGAGAGGAAACATGAAGATATTGAAGTGGGAAAAATGGAGCACAAAGAAGTTTTGAGTTGTTGAAGCAAAAGGTAACTGAACAACCCGTGTTGTCTTTACCTGATTTCAATAAGGTATTTCAAGTGGACTGTGATGCAAGTGGGAATTGTGTATTTCAGTGAAAAGTTAAATGATGCCAAGAGAAGACATTTAGTTTATGATCAGGAATTCTATTTCATAGTTCAAGACTTGAAGAAATGCAGACATTACTTGTTGCCTAAGGAATTTGCGTTGCATACCGATCATCAAGCATTGCAATATTTTAACAGTCAAAGTAAGTTGAATCAAAATTATATAAGATGGGTTGAATTCTTGTAGATTTACAAATTTGTGTTGAAACATAGGAGTGGTAAGTCAAATAAGGTGGTTGATGCTTTGAGTAGAAGAATAAATCCGCCGACAAAGACGAGAATTGAAATGCTAGGATTTGATGAGTTGAAGACCTTGTATGAGGATGACCCTGATTTTGCGAAACCGTGGGAAGCTTGCAAAGAACCTATTGTAGCAAACCAAAGTAAATGTTTGGATTATTTCATTCATGAAGGTATGTTATTCAGAGGAATTCAGTTGTGTATACGTAGGAGTTGAATGAGGGATAATATTATTAAGGAGAAGCCTTGTGGAGGATTAGATGGATATTTTGGTATTGACAAGCCAGTGGCTTTGGTGAGTAAGAATTATTTTTGCCCCCAGATTCATAAGGATATAAGGAAATTTGTTCAGAGTTGTAAAATTTGTTCACCATTGTAAAATTTGTCAAGTTGCTAAGGGAAGTAGTCAGAACACTTGATTGTATACACCTTTGACAATACCAACTAGACCATGGGAAGACATTAGCATGGATTTTGTGCTTGGATTACTCAAGACTCCAAGAGGAAATGATTCTATATTTGTGGTAGTGGACAAATTTTTAAAAATGTCACATTTCATACATTGTAAGAAGACAACAAATACAGTACACATAGCAGATTTGTTTTCAGAGAAACTATGAGGTTGCATGGATTACCTAAGAGTATAGTTTCACACCGGGATAGTAAGTTTGTTGGTTATTTTTGGAGGACACTTTGGAGGAATATGAATACTGAATTGAAGTTTAGATCTAAATTTCATCCACAAACATATGGACAAATAGAGGTAGTGAACAAAAGCTTAGGAAATTTATTAAGATGTCTGGTTGGAGACAAGACTGGAAATTGGAATTTAGTTCTAGCGCAAGCAGAGTTTGCGTATAATAATCTAGTGAATAGGAGCACAAGGAAGACACCATTTGAGATAGTTATAAGCATGGATCCTAAAGGAGTATCAGAATTGAGGGATATCAGTCATGAAGTCAAGAGGAGTGCAGAAGTAGGAGAATTCACAAAACACGTGAATGGATTACACTATCAGGTAAAACAACATTTGGAAGATATGAACCAGAAGTATAAGGAGAGAGCAGATATGAAGTAGAGACACAAGGAATTTACAGTAGGAGATGAGGTGATGGTTTATTTAAAGAAGGGTATATTTCTAGTTGGAACATATCACAAGTTGAAGATGATGCAGGAGCATCTAGGGTGTAAGAGCAATCTTGCATCACCCAAAAAACTAGCAATTGCACCTTGGTGTGCAATGGGTACGCCGAAGAAGTGTGGAAGGTCAATTGTATATATTTTTTGGTTTAAAAATTGCATAGGCTTATGTATTACACGAGGTCAATTGATGGGCCATTTAGCAAACGATATATGCTCAACAAACCTGTCATAATGAAGCAATGATAGCATCAAATCAAGTGCAATCATCCACCTTCAAAGAGAGAGAAAGAGAGTTGATAAAGTTTAAATTTTAACTTTTATATTAAACGTTACAAGTTAATTCACACTAAAAATTTAAAATAAAAGAAACTCATTAAAAAGGTAAAAATTTGTGTTTATGTAATTTTTTACATTACTTTTCATTTAAAAGAAGAGATTGAGAGCAAGATATAGATAGAGATGGAGATGTACAGGGATATGGGAAGGAGGGAGAGAGGGAGAGTGTGTATTTTTATGGAGAGACAAAGATAAAATTTAAATTTTAAGTTTATTAAAAATTACAGATAAATTCATACTAAAATATCTAAATTTAAAAGAAACTTATTAAAAAGGTAAAAAAGTGTTTATGTAATGTTTTTAATTATTTTTCAATATCATAGATAATGTAAAATATTATTGAAGTTGTATCAAATTTTTTAATCAATGTCTTATAGATTTTTTTTCAAAAGATAAGAATCAATGATAAAGTTTTATAAAATATAATAATAACATAAAGATTTTAATTGTTTTTTGAGTAAAATAAAAAAAAGAGTTTTTAATTTACAATAAATATTATTAATCTTCTTGAAATTTATATAAATTTTTTAAATTTAGAAATGGGATTTTCACTTATTATTAAAAAAATCATTAAAATATCAAATATTAAAATTGATTATTTTGAAAACAAACTAAGATTATTAAAAAAAATTCAGTTATCAAGGTTTTATCTATCACCTCAACTATTTTATATCATTGTTTATGCCAATTTAAAATAAAAAATAAAAAAAACATAGGGGGTTTAGTTTGAGTACATCCCCAACATAAGTACACTATGGAATAGTCTAGTAGGGAGAAACAAATGAAATCTTTTGAATTGCTAATAGTGAAAATAGTTAGTAAAAGGAATAGAGAGAAGATGGAAGCCGTGATGATTAGTCCTAGAGGAAAATTTGACCAAATCTTGTTGACATCTGTTTGCAACATTTTTTGTCATATTGAAAATGCTATGATAGTGCGGAATTTAGATGGGGTATGCAAGAATAATTTTTTAGGTGAATGAGAAAGAGTAGTGTCTGTTCATTAGAGGTGAATAAATTTTGACAAATAATAAATTACAATAGAACAAATAAAAGTGTTGTCGTGAATCGTTGCTTTTCCATCCCTGTATTTCATTGCAACGACGAGGAAGCTAGTGAATTCAAATTCTTTGGAATAGAATATTTAGAACAAACAAGTCACAAAACTTAGTATACAAATTAACGGAAAGGAGAAAATTAAAAGGATTTTTCAGTGGACATCTTTCTCAATCAATCCTCGAAGGTGAGAAGTGGTAACTCTATTACCTATAGAATGTAAGCTTACGGTTAAAGATTCACTTTTACCAAAATAAATAAATAAATAGAGCGCGGCAGGCGAGAAGAACGTTGGAGGCAACGCTCACCTGCAACTTTTTGAGTAGAAGCAAGGAATCATAATGGAGGGATGTTTTTTCAGGAAACATTCAGGTTTTTCTTACTGCTCAAAGTATGGGGAGACCTGGCCTCTTAAAAGAAGATTCCAGTCAAAGTTTCAAATAACTTCTCCAACTTTCAGGTCAAGGAACGATTATCCCAACCGTAAGTGAATACAAAAACCGATCTAGAATGGAAGGAGAAGGGAGAATATGGATTTCAGACAGAAATAAAAAATGGATCATGTGCATCTTGAGAAGCATTTTGACTTCGGGAAGATAGAAAGCAAGTTTTATCAACCAAAACAATCTAAGGAGACAGGGGAGTTGAAGAGCTCAGGTGGTCAAAGGAAAACCTCACTGGATAATATCAAGTATGAGATAACCTCCACTATTCAAATTTATGATTCCCATTGGCAGGAAGCCACCATTTCCTTACAGGAATTTTTTTTTTCTTCAAATGGCTAGGGCCATGGCCCTCATTAAACACTATTAGATCATGGTGTAAAGATCTATGGGGGAATGAATTCCAACTCAAAACCCTAACTGATGGTTTCTACTTAGGGGTTTGTTCCACAAAGGAAGATAAAGATTGGATTCTAAAAAATGGCCCTTACCTCATAGAGGGTCGAGGCCTTTATCTGAAGGCTTGGGAAGAAAATTTTAACCCAAAAAATGAAAGAATAAAGGAATATCCAATATGGTTAAGCCTACATAACCTCCCAGTAGAATACTGAGGTGATGAAACCCTGAGAAAGATAGGAAGTATCATAGGAACCTTTGTAGAAGCGAAGGAAATGATAAATGACAAGGATGCTTCTATCCATACCTGTATTCTAGTCATCTTGTAGGAAAATAATCCAATACCAGATACAATAACCTTGGGAACATATAAAGGGGTTTGGAAACAAAGGTCTGGTGCAGGACAAACTCCTAGATGAACTAGAAAAAAGAGTCCTAGATTAGGAAACTAAGAAGCATGAAATAGATGAACAATTTATAACATGACCTTTAAATGACTCACCATCTTGGAGAAAGGAGTTCAGGAAGGATATAGATGATACCCTAACAGGGGAACAAAGGGAGGAAAGGATAACTACCATTTTAACCTCCACTCAAATGGTGAAATGTACACCTTTCTCACAATATTTGGAAATCGCAAATGTTGAGAAAAGACCTCCATCCCCCGAAATCCCTAAACTTTTCTATCAGAATGGGGTAAATCCTACTCAGGATTTCAACCTGGAAGGTTATGAGAAGGCTGGCTTCCCAATCATTCAAGACACCTTTGAACAACGAAGCCCTCTCCTAGAGGAACCAATAAAGGGACAAATCAGCACCCACCCAGACCTGGAAGAAGATATAAATTTAGCCAAAGAGTCACAAAAGTTTGGAACGACCTTTTAAACTAGAAATAAGTAGGAGGAATTCAAAGATATAGAGATTTCACTGATAAGGAATCTGAGAAAATACTTTGAAGAGGAAAAGGAAAAGGAGGAAGCTTCGGAAGAATGGGAGTCAGAGTTTGAGAGACTGAATGGAGAAAATAATGTAAACGACATGAGCCTTTTTGAAACAATAGGAGTTCTGGAGAAAAGAACAATTGTGCAAACTACATCCTCATGCAAAAAGCCAAACACTGGGAAGAAACATAAAAGAGGGGCAAAATCTACTAGGATGAGGTTGGAAATGACAGGAAATGCTACCAACCAAACCAAAATTTTAGGATTGGGAAATGGATATGCCTTTTCTCGGGAGCCATGAAAACCTTATCATGCAATGTCAGGGGCTGCAATGCCCTTGAAAAGATTTGTTTGATAAAGAGATGTCTTGATCAAACAAAGTCGGATCTAGTGCAGCTACAGGAACTAAAATCAAAATTGAGGATGGTGAGTTTTTTAGGAGAAAGTTTGGTAGATGGAAATGTGAGCTTGTGGGAGCTCAAGGTGCATCTGGAGGCTTGGGTGCTCTCTGGAATAAAGGGACTCTTGAGGTAACAGTTCATTAAACTAATCAATATTGGCAATGGCTAAAAGTGTATGTGAAACAACTTCATTGTCACATTTCCCTTTTTAACATTTATGGACATAATAGTAGAAAAAAAAAGGATGCTATGGAATACTCTGACAGGAATCTTGGATAATTTAGGCAATGAAATGGTAGCTTTAGGTGGTGATTTTAATTCTATCATAACCCTTGAGGATAAAAAAAATGGAAAGGGATGGAGTAGCGAAAGTCAAAGGGACTTCTGCTCCTTTGTCATTGGTTGTGGTTTGATGGAAATTCCCTTTAAGAAAAGACATTTCACATGGAAAAATAGGTGAGAAGGTTTTTTGAACATTGCGGAGAAGCTAGACCAGTTCTTTATAGGAGGTAACTGGACAGACACAGATTGGTCATGTGATGCATATATTCTCCCTTTCCAAGGCTCTAATCACTTTCCAATATGTTTGAGAATACAACATGAAGCTTCTCCGGATAGATGCCCCTTCAAATTTGAGCTAATGTGGTTTACTGCAAATGGATTTAGTGATTTCAATCAATAATGGTGGTCACATGCTCTCAAGAGACCATGTAACAAAGCTTTTATTTTTATCAAAAAACTACAGTTTATTAAAGACCAATTGAAGATTTGGAATAGGACACACTTTAAAAACATTTTTTCTAAAACACATAAAGTTGAAGAAAATCTAACTCCCTTAAGTCTAAGAGTTATTGAGAAAGGAATGGAGGAAGTCGACTTTCAGGAGGAAAAGAGATTACAACATGAACTAGAGAATTTCTTAAAGAAGGAGAAAATATTCTGGAGGCAGAAATCTAGAGAGGCATGGCTCAGAGATGGAGACCTAAACACAAAAAATTTCCATAACTCTCTAAAATAGAGAAAAGCTAATAACAAAACTTTCCGCATCCAAAATGACCAGGGCTTAGATGTTCGGGATAAAGACTTGATCAATGAAGAAGCGGTTGCATTTTTTTTAAAAAAGAAAGTAACAGAAAACAAAGATAGGATACTTACTGAGAAAGCCTTATAGGTAATCCCAACATTAGAGAAAAATAGGAATTTACCGGCCCCTGTTTCTATGGAAGAAGTGAAAAAGGCTTTGATCAGGTTAGGAGGTGACAAGGCCCCGGGGCTTGATGGATTTCCAGCAATGTTCTTCCAAAAAATATAGCATAATTTTGGAAGGGAGCTATGGGAGGTGGTGGAGGAATCAAGAGCAGGGGACTTTGTCTTAAAGGATCTAAACACTACATTTATTGCTTTAATCCCAAAATGATAAACACAAACTAATTTTGAGGATTTTAGACCAATTGCACTTTGCAATACAGTCTATAAGATAATTGCAAAGCTTATAGATAATAGACTTAAGATGGTTTGGACATGATCATTTATGAGGAAAAAAGTGGTTTCTCCTTGGGATGATCAATATTTGAAGGAGTGGTGATAGCACATGAAGAAATCCATTCAATCAGATCCTCCAAGAGTAAAAAAATGATGGTCAAACTAGACATAAAAAAGCCTATGATGAGGTTGACAGAAACTTTTTACTGGAAGTTCTAAGCAAATTTGGGTTTGAGAAAGATTGGATTAGATGGGTTCAGAGCTGCATAGAGACCCCAAGATTATTGGTGCTAGTAATTGGGAGCCACAAGGTTTCTTTGAACATGACAAAGGCATCAGACAAGGAGACCCTCTCTCCCCTTTCCTCTTCATTATAATGGTGGAGGTCCTGGGGAGATTAATCTCATAAACAAGAAAGTGGGGTTTGGAAGGGTATCCAAATTACAGAGGGTGTGGAGGCTCTCTCTCATATACAATTTGTGGATGACAATTTCTTAGGGGGGGATGCCTCTGATCAAGAGGCTAGAGTGATGAAAGAAACTCTAGACTTCTATGGGAAAGTTTCAGGGCAGATGATCAATTGGAGGAAATCAAAGATTTTTTTCTTTAATACCCCACTACATATACAAACTAGGATCAATAATATTTTAGGCATGAAAACATGCCTCTTACCTGGAAGATATCTAGGCATCCCTCTTTTCAAAGGAGGAAACAAATCTAATTTTTGGAAGTACCTAACAGAGAAATGCCTAAAAAAGATGGATGACTGGAAAGGCAAATGGTTATCATCTGTCAAGAGAATTATCATACTACAAACCATAATCTCTGCTATACCTGTGTTTTCTATGATGTTCCTAGACATTCCAAAGAAAGTAGTGAAGATTCTAGAAATAAAAATGAGGAAATTCTTCTAGTGTGGTGCAAAGGAAGAAGATAAAATACCACTAGTTGCATGGGAAAGGATATGTAAACCAAAGGTTAACGGTGGAGCAGGAATCAGAAATGGGAAAATAATGAATAAAGCACTAGGCGCAAAATTAATATGGAGTATGTATAGAAACAATAACCTCTACTGGGCAAGGAACCTCCAAGCAAGTATTTGGATTCTAGGGAAAGATCGAGGGTTCTTACTATTAGGGATCCCCCAAAGGGAACAACTATTTGGAATTTTATGTTGTCTTTCCGCCCAGTCATCAATGAACATATCACGTGGAAAATAAGAGATGGTAACTTTGCCCTATTATGGGAGGATTCTTGGGATGGTCATGTTATTTTAATGGAGGATAAGGATATGCTGAACTTGAAAGATTACTTCCAAACAAACTGGGGAGAAAGAGTCAAGGATTACATGGAACAAACTGAAACTGCAGAAGGATTTAAATGAGAATTGAAAAGGATAGATAAAGAGGACCTTACCTTAGAACAAAAAGAGAAAATAACGGAGGTTTTCAATAGTAGGAAAGTGACCTTAATTGATAAAAGAGACAGGATCAGGTGGTGTGGCTCTTTATTAGGCGAATACTCAGTGAAGTTGGGCTATAAGATGATGGAGAATTTAGAGGTTCCACAAGATTTCTCTCAAGATCTTTGCTGGAGCAAAGGAATTTTACCAAAGGCAAGATTTTTTGCCTTGTTAGCATGCAAAGGTAGAATCCTGACTGGAGAAAGAAGAAAGAGACTTGGCTTGATAGGTTCTACCCGATGTGCATTATATGAATGTAATGAGGAAACGATAGACCACTTACCGATACATTGTGATTTTGCAACAAAGTGCTGGAAATTTGTCCAAAATAGACTAAATTGGCAGGGACAAAGAGCTAACACAGTGAAGGAGGTTTTTGAAGAATGGCCTAGGGAAAGCATAAAATCTACCTTATCTAGTATATGGATGATTTTCCCCTCCATGGTTGTTTGGGAGGTGTGAAAAGAATGAAATAGGCAAATTTTTAGAGGAGAAAAGGAATCAATTAATAGAATCATGAACTGATTGCAACATGTTATTGAGGAATTTTTAAGCACATCAGAAACAAGGAAACAATTTCTAAAAATTCCCCACACTGAAGAAGATAGGATCATTAAGATGAAGTGGCCAGGAATAAGATTTAGCTAACCTGCATGAGCTCTAGTGACCAAGCAGAGGAACGTGGAAAAAGAATAGATTAAATGGCAACCCCCGGAGGCGAGGTGGATAAAAGCAAAATTTGATGGCGCAGCCAGACACAACCCAGGCCTGAGTGGTGCAAGGGTAATTTTTAGAAATGAAAAAGGCGACACTATGTTGATGGCAGCTAAACAATGTGAGGATGACACTAACAATATGGTAGAATGTAAGGCTGCTTTACTTGCAATGAGGTTAGAAAAAAAAAAGGCATAAAGAATTTTCACCTTGAAGGTGACTCCTTGTTAGTGGTGCAAGCAATCTCAAATTTATATATAAATGCATGACATTTAGAAAATTACATTGAATCTATTAAGGAACTATTATTTTCCTTTAAAATTTTTAAAATCACCCATATTAAGCGGGAAGGAAATAGTGAAGCTGACAATATTTCCAAATGGGCACTAAATCTAGAGGATGTAGAGGATTTGTGGGTAGAGGATTTAAATCTACCAAATCTAACTTTTTTTAAGGTGGCAAATTGATGACGATAGGGTGCTTGTCACCTCAGGATTTGATAGCAAGTGCACATCTTGTTAGATCCTGACAGTTCCTATAAAAGGTGAAGGGCATGTCCAAAACATTATTACATAAAAGGTTGTGTAATGCTTATAGTGATGGTGGGTGGAGTAAAGAATGGGTGGCAAAATGTGAAATTAAAACCGAATCGTGTGCCAACGTCCTCAAAGGATGATAGTGATTAATGTCTGTGGCAGGGTTGATTATAAAGATGCATGTGGTGGATTGAACACCAAACGCATCTTCAAAGCAGTTTTGTGGAGCCGAATTATGGTTTTGTTTTCTCTCTTCTGTAGGGTGTGCAGAGAAAAATGGAGCCAAGGTTCACTTTCAACACAAAGCGTCAACAAAAATGGATTTTGGGGCCAATGGAGGATTGCAGAGTGCAGTTATTGATTAAATTTCCATCTAAGGTGATTATTGAGGCCTTTCAATAGACTTTGGGGCCGCTATTTCATGAAGTGAGAGATAGATGGAAACTCTAGGTGGATATTGCAGCCATGATCATGACTTGGGGCCTAGAGTTGGGCTAACATGAGCGTGTTGTGGAACGGGTGATGAAAGACCTTTTTGAAGCTGACTTAATTGACAATGTTGACTATCTATTGGAGTGGGCTCACCCTGGTTGGACCTTTGATTTCAGTGAGTGCTTTTAAAATGAGGAGGAAGGGATAGCTCTAGGCATTATCCCTTTCTTAAGATGGCTGATGGCCAAAACTGGTAAATAGGGAAAACTATATGAGAGATAGAAGGGATGGTTGGGAGAAATTGAAGGTGAGCATTGAAGATTACTATGAAAACCGCAGGTTGCCGACAATGCCTTCCACATTTCCAAAGAGAAGGAGGTCGTTTAGAGGCAGTAAAAGGAAGGTGGTGCTAAAATTCAGATTTTAAAGATGATGGCCATGCTGGTTTTTGGAATATTTTTTGAAATGTTTTTGGATGACTGCACATTATACGCCAAGATAAAGCAAAGTTTAAGGAAACTTCTGAAATGTCGGGGGTTTTCAATGAAATGTCTGTTCTGAGCTTCAAAGCCCGAACAAAGAAAGGAAGATTAGAAGGTGATGGAGCTTACCATTTTTTGACCCAACTGCTAAAACACAAATGAATGTGAGGATTATTATCGACGAAGTTCTGTCAATTTTGAAGAATGACAATCAACGATGGTTATGGATGTAAACCAGTTAGTTGTCGTTGGTTTTTGGTTTATGTTTATGGCCTTTTTGTCTACAAAATTGTAAATGGGTTAAGATGGTTAGGAAGGGGTGTTTTAAGTGGGAATGATATCATTTTAATGGGTTAGAATCATGAGGATGATAAGAGCTCATATACTTGTATTTCTCTGATATTAATAAAATAAATTACCGACCAAAAAAAAAGATTCACTTTTACCATAATGATTATGGGAGAGGAAGATGGTGAGGGAGTTTTCACGACTTTATAACTACTCAAAGAAGTAACAATAATAATAGAGGAAGCTATTGAGGCTCAAGAAGAAGTTACAGGGGGAGATACATTGATGAAAAGCTGGTTGCAGCTGCAGTGAAGTTACAAGTCTAAGAAATTTTGGCTCTGAAATCGAATGAAAATTTTGGCTTTGAAATCGAATGAAAATGAACACATAAGAGTGAGTTTGATATGAAGAGATAAAGAGAGGAGTGAGAAGGAAATAGAAAGGAATTAAGAGAGATAGAGTGAGAGAAATAGACATAAATATGGATTGAATGAAAGAGGGATAGATAGAAAGAAGAATAAGAGGGAGACATAGAGATGCATAAGAGAGATAAAGATTTAAAAGAAAACTAATTACATTAAAATTGATAAGTTTAAATTTAAACTTTTATATTAAAATTACAAGTAAACTCAAATTGAAAAAGTAAAAGATTTTTTTTTAAAAATTCATAAAATTAACCGCATTTATAAATTATTATTATTTTTTTTAAAATTTCAATAATAAAGATTTTCAATGTAATTCAAATTAATATAAAATTTTAAATTGTAGATGTAAGAATTCTACACATTATTAAAAAAATTAATAGAAGATAAAACTTTAAATTAGTGAAAGGTTGGTTTAGTTGATCGAGGCAGTGGATGTGTTCCAAATTCTTGCAATTCTTCTCCACTTTATGCTCTCTCCACCACGTCAGAGCGTTGTCCAACTCATTGCTTTCCACTCTTGACATAGTCCAAGATAAGCTCTCATAAATCTCTCATGTTTACCATCCACGTCTTCATTTCAACCATTCTGAACTCACCATAGTTGCTAGAGAGATGCAAGTAATGCAAAGTAAACATGTTCCCCAGCTCCGTGGGAATGTTTCCACTAAACCCAACCTCTGATACGTCCAAGGAGTTTAATTTTGAGTCCACCCAATTTAGGAGGGACGAGAACTCCATGGAAGTGATTGTGGCAAAGATCGAGGTGCTTTAACAGTGGGGATAGAACATTCTCAGCTAGATTACCTGCGTGCTAGATTACATACGCAGGTAAGCATCAGATTCTGGGGAACAATGGAGATCAAAATGAGTGACATGAAGTCCATGAGGATGGAATTGGATTCCATTCCACTCACATAAGTTCAAACCTTGCCATGACTTGAGTGTTGGAATAATGGAATGGTGTGTACTGAGAGGGGAGGGGTGAATCAATACCCTTTAAAATTTTTTATCAATCAACCCTTAATGATATTTCCTTGCATTACTGACCATAGATGCTTTTATATCTTATGCATGTAATGTAAAAACATAAACTTAATTTCATGTAAACATTCATAGAAACATTCATGAAATGTAAGTACACATGACACAAGAATTGGTAACGCAGAAAACCCATGTTAGAAGGTCAAAACTGTAGTGGGGATGAAACCCACAAAGCTTCACTATCTGCATAATGGAAGGTGCTAGTTAAGGCTACAAGTGTGATCACTTCTGATGATCTTACCCTATTAGGAGTAACATTTTAGACTGGTTAGGTTTACTCGGTTAAGAGATTTAGCAACATTGTTAAGTGTGCACTCGGTTAAGAGATTTACATAAAGACTATTAAGTCCACCTTCTTAAAGGATTTCTTCTATTTTCTACAATTGTTAGAGAGTAGTCAAAAATACTTGTTGACCTAATAGTATGCAATCCTGAATTGCTGAATACATATCCTTTAAGTTCAAAATGTATATGTATCACCTATAGTGATTGATTAATACCTCGGTTCTTCTTGGTAGCCTTGTATCTTGTTCTTCATAACTGAATTCTATCTTTTGTGTCCTTCTACATGAAACTCTCTATCTAATCCATAGACGTCTGTTGCGGCTACTATCATCATGTTCTGATTGATTACTACATCTATTTATACAATGTATTGACCTAATTAGGTTTCATGCTTTACAATAAAAACTCTATGATCAAAGGTTTACAACTTGACCTTGATCTCCTAGTTTGCAT
>MU226076.1:331770-354962 GCA_018584345.1 Thuja plicata
GATTACTACATCTATTTATACAATGTATTGACCTAATTAGGTTTCATGCTTTACAATAAAAACTCTATGATCAAAGGTTTACAACTTGACCTTGATCTCCTAGTTTGCATGTTTATAATCAGTTAGACTAATTAAAAAAATTACATATGCTTTACTTGTCCCTCAAGAAATAGTTTTAAAACTAAGCATAAAGCTAATTATAAAACATTAGTGTTTTATCTGACGTGTAACTCAGATCCACATTTCTCAGAAACAAAACTCTCTCTCGGTAGACTGGTGCTCGGGTTGCTTTGTAGTCTATGCTTGGTGATGTATTTGAACTGTCTGTCAGTTTAATCTGTAAACTATGTTCTTGGTTTACTTTGTAAAATGTTTGTCGGTGATAGTGCTTTCATTGATTTCAGTGTTCACTTCACTAACATTTTCAGTGACCATTGCACTTGTCTATTTCAGTGTCCATTGTACTTGACTGAATGTTGTCACTCAGTGATCACGTTACCGACAGTCCAAAAACTATTTCCTTGTATACAAATGACAAATACGATCCTTTAAGATTATCAATCTCCCCCTTTGGCATTAGTATAAAAAATTGATATGTGCAAAACTGAAATGTTCAGTATATACACCAAGTGTATACCTTGTCAATGAATCCCCCTATGTGCATGCCTCAGTGTAGTGTTTGTACATGTTTCTTCCATTGATACATTTTATTTTATACATATACTTCCCTTTTATCATTTCCCCCTTTCACCTTATCATTTCCCCCTTTATCATATCATTTCCCCCTTTTTTTGAAAATAACGACAAAGGTGTAATACTTACAACTTGTCAAAATGTGGGAATGGGATTTTTGAATGTCCTCCATTAGCTTCTCCCATTTCTATTTGAGGTGCTCAAGGGTCATGTATTCCAAGGTGAGTCTCGCATGCATGTCATATATGCTCTCTGTAACAAACATCTCTCGGGTGGCAATCAATGCTTTTGCCAAAGTCATATGTTTTAACAACAGTGTGAGATTTGGGAGTAACATAGCTTGAAACTTGGTTACCTCATCTTGGATTATGCTTTCTTCCTTCTGAATTTCAAGTCTCACATGTTTTTCTTCTATAATCTTGTCATAATGCAATTTGAATGCATTTTCCTCGGTTGTGAGACTTTGTGCACTAGCCTTAATATCTTCATCAATTTTGGCTATCTTTTCACTATGCTTGGTAGTGAAAATCTCTAGTGTGCACAACTTTTGAATTAAGTTGACTACTTCTGATATTAGGGGTTCCATAGTAGTAACTAATTCAGAAAGTTTTACCTTATGTTCTGCTACTTCTTGGCTGATTTTCTCTGTAAGCTTGTATTGACAATTCTGCTCAGCACATTCCTTAATTACCTTGTCTGCATCTACATTCTGTGATGCGATGGTGTCAGTGAGAACTACTAATTGATCAAGTATTGGAGCATTTTGATCAATGTGGGTGTTAGGTACAATCTACAATAGTATTTCTTTGGTTGTATCTAGAACTTGGGAGTTATTGTGTTCCTTCTTGAGCTTGTCCTATACTGTCTTTCTTTTATATAGCTCTCCATACTTTGTAAGTGACTATGGATCCAATGTTCTAGGATCATAGTCTGGTATGTCAATTATCTCATCTAATTTGACTTGAGCTTTTCTCTTCTTTTTCTTCTTTGAAATTTGACTGGAAGTAGGGTTATGTAGAACTATAGCTAGTTCATGCTCTTTCTCTTGCTTCAGTGATTGTGTGGGAGGCATTGTGCCTTTTGTGTGTTGCTTGATATTGACCTGTTGGTCGGTAGTGGACGTCCCCACATTAACCTTATTTGTATCTACATCCTTTTCACCTTTGGTGTTCTTGTCAATGGCATCTCTTGTTTTCTCCTCTCCACTTACATCTTTCTTCTCTTTAGTTGTATCTGTCCGCTTCCCTTGTTCATCACCTGTGTCTATTGGATTGTTTGCATCAGGTTCAGGTGTCTTCTCCTTTGCCTCTGTAATGATATTGATATCTTGTATCAATAATGATATGTCACCTGGTATATTTTCCTATGCAACATCCATAGTATCCTTTTCCTTTTCCTGCTCGGTGGCATCAGTTACATCGTCATCTTTCTTGTGATCATCATCAGAATCATTAAGTGTTATATCTTTGATTGTGACTTATGTTGTGTCCCCTAATGATTGCAAAATACGAGGTACATAATCCATGGCCTTGCTTGCCTGTGTTGTCAACTAAACTAGATTGATGTCCTCGGTGTCATTTATGAAGATGTGCTTTGGGCTCAGTGTGACCTCTTTCTCTTCGTAGTGAGATTTCTCGGTAAGAGCCAGTACCTTCTCGGGGCTTGTATCCTGCTTAGGTGGATTGACTATCTCATTCCAAGTTTCATTGCTTTCTTTGTCAAGCTCTATTAAACTGCCCTCTAGTACTTTGTAATCTTGCATCTTAGCTGAAAATTTATTTGCATACTTCTTCATCATGTCATCAATTTCTTCAACTTTTGACTCTAGTGGCATGATTGTAACGAGGGATCTTTCTCTTATCTATTTCTCTGTATGCAAGGCATATGTCCATCTTGCTGATATTCTATCATTAAGCTCTTGTGGCATCATCTTATTAAATTATATAGGTACATATTTGAATGCAATCATTGCCTTAATGATGGTTTCTTCTATCTTATTCTGATCCTTGGGTTTCAGATTTAGCCATTGTCAAACCTTAGGATTTGATATGCTACCTTTTTTGATGATTGATGCAGTAATCTCATCAATTATCTTAGGAATTTTGTTCTTTGTAGGTTGGAGTGTTTGTTCACTCTCATCCTGTTCAGTGCTGCCCTTATCCTCTTTTCCTCTAATGTATTTTATTCTTTTCCTCGGTGCCTGTTGCCTGGTTTGAGGCTTTCTCTTATAAGTCATCATTGTACCTTTCTTTTTCGGTGGTGAGTCTGCATCTTTTGTAGTCTGACTCCTAGTTCTTGATGTAGTAGTAGTTCTTGTTTTCTTTGTTGGTGGTGCATCAGATTTAGTTGACTCGGAGTCACTCAATTTTTCACCTTCACGGATGGGTGACTATCCCTCGGTGTTATCTTTTTGTTTAGATTCTTCATCATTTACCAAAAACTTCTTTTGAAGTGTTTTCACCATCTTAGTTTTCTTTCTGTCAAATTTCTTTACTACTAAGCTTGTTTTGATTCTAGCCTTAGCTTCCTCATATGTTCCAAATCTTGGTACTGATTTGTCCACTGCTTCATTCAATAATGCTTCAAGAGCATTTGTGTCTTGATCTATGTTGATCTCATAATCAAGTGGTGGTAACCATGTTGTTCTTGATACAACTAGTTTTATTAAAGTGGTGTCGGTATGCACTATGAAACATATGTCATCCTTATATTGTTCCACCAGTTGTTGAGGTATCCTCATTCTTTTTTGCATTCTTTCCTTGAAGGTAGTGAAGTATTTATCCATGACTGTTGTAAAATAGTTCCCTAGTGACTTAATATATTCACTAATTTGTACAGTTACTGGTCGGGTTGTGTCCCAATTGACATTACCGAAAGATGGGAAGAAGTTCTGAAAGTAGAAAAATATGCACATGAGGAGTGAACCGAACTTACATGAATTAGATCTGGCTGATCTACTAGTCCTTGTGTTCTCCTCCAGTTGCTTCAGTAGAAGCTTGGATAGGTCCAGTTGTAATCCCTTCTTCACAATCTTGTAGGCAGTGTCAACTGCTCTGCATGCTATGTTGTTCAATCGACTGGCTTGGAATACCTTGTATCCCAGTACACATGCACCAAAATTCATCTCAGGTTCGGTGATAGAATTAACCTTTAAACCTCTGTCATCCCATACTGCACCTATCATATTTTCTATCTCGGGGCATGAAGGATGTTTTAGGGCTTTGGACTTGTCGGTTACTGAATAATCGATTACTACGTGTATTACATCCTTAGTGATTGGTTTTGGTTCATCCAACCATATTTTCCTATCATGTACTCGACTGAGTACTATTCGAATCCACCCCATTTTGAACTCTTTCAAAAACATTAGGGCATTTGTTAACCCTTTCATCTCTATGTGCTTGTGTTCATCTTTGATGTTTCCATCTTTTCAAAGCTTCTTATAAGCTTCTTCAACTTCAATATCTCCAATTTCTGCAACTTTGCAGTGGATATATGCTCAGACATCTTCAACTAGAAAAACCCTAGGAGGTATGCTCGAGAATGCTCCTTATTCATCGGGTTGTAAAGGAACCTCTGGAAAATTTATACTTGGGCTCTTCACAAGTAGAGTTCCTGATCAGGTTTACATTCTTGTCCTTCGTATTCTTGATCTTGGTGACTCACGATGTGGTTACCATATTTATTGAAATTAGTGCTTTCTCCGTAAATAATCTATTTGCTTGGTGAGTCTTAGATACTCACTTGATCTTAGCTGTAGATGTTGGGAATCTGTTGGAGTAGTCGTGAATGTGCTTGTGAATCTCTCTGCAATGTGGTTGCTCCTTGGTCACTCTACTTTGCTCTGCTCTTTTCTCTTAAATGCTTGGTGAATGAATGAGCTTTTCGTCACCCTTTTATAGACGATGCCCTAAGTGGTGCAATAAATGCTTCACCTACTTCTTGGTGGTCAAAAACAGAGTCGCTCGGTCATCACACAAAATTCTCAGCTTGGTGAGTATACACTGCTCGGGGTAAGTGTCAACTCAATTGACCTTTCACATGTTCACCGATGGTTCTCAGTATGTAGCAAAGACTTGATGTCTTTTACATGATTACCGATAATGCTCGGTTTACATTGACAACTTGGCTTTTATATGTACATCGATGATTCTCAATGTGTATTGACTGACAAGATTGGATTCAAAAATTCATAACAAGCAATACCATAGTGCATCTCCATTCATGCTAATTTGGCATTTTATAATGTATATTTGAACTGATGTAAAATATAGCTTTGTATAGTGCAGTTTTGTACTTACTTGTTCTACTTAAGTGGGGGTGGTGGAATCACCTAATCCATTGGATGAGGTGTCACCAATTGCAGTGCTTGGTCCAACATCATCTTTGCTTGAATCTTTCCTCCACATTTGATTTTTCATTCTATTAATATCTTCAATAGTGTCCCCATTAGCAAAAGTGCTTGACTCTATCACTCAGTCTCTGTAGTCCTTGCTTAGGTGACCGACCCTATGATAGTGTAAGCATGCCATTCTGGAGTTATTCCAGCTTCTAGATCTTCGTATCCATTTCCTCAAGCTATTTGCAGCAATGTGTCCATATCTACCACATGATGTGCAATTTTCCCATGTGTTGTAATCCCAAACATATGAGTTACCGACTCTTCTCAGTTGATAAGCATTTTCTTTTTCTTTTGGTTTCCATGCTTGCTTTTTCTTTTTCCTGCATTCATGAGATGTGTGGCCATGCATTTTTCAAGTGGAATAATATTTTTCCATCTAGGATTCCTTCTTTGGTTGTTTCTCCTTAGATATACATTCATGTGCTTTGTGGCCATGCTTGTTATAGTTATACAATTTCCTATGAACATAGAAGTGGATTTAGGAATACCTTTAGCTTTGCTCCTACAAATATTTGAAGTGTGGCCTGGTTTTCCACAGTGACTACATGATTGCTTCCTTGGTCTTGGATTTATGTAGACATCCTTTTGATCATCTTGGTTTGATGATTCTCCATGCTCGGTATACCCTAGATTGGTATTGTTGTTGAGTCTCCTTTGTCCATTCAGGAAATCATCCATTCTTTTTGTACTTTCTTCAACTTTCTTGATCATGTCATTATGTTGTTGCTGAATCCTTACTTCATGCTTTAGTTTCTCATTTTCTTCTCTTAGTTCACCAAAAGCTTCCAATTTCCCATTGAGTTCTATGTTCACTCGGTTTGCCTCATGACTCATAAGAACTATTTGATTTGTGAGCTCATGATGATGTTTAGTAAGTCTTTGTATTTTAGTTTCTCTCTCTTGTAACTTCTCAATGATCTTTCTCTTGTCATCAATAGCTAATGTTATTTCTTGTTTAGCTTGTCTAGCATTATTCATAACATCAATCATCCTTACCATCTGTGTCTCTTGACTGATTTGAAGTACCTTTACTTGTTCTGTCAGATGTTGATTGATTTCATTTAGACTTGTAATGCTTCCTTCAGATGTGTCTGATGTATTGCTAGATGTAGACCCTAATGACTCAAACAAATAAGGTATCTCTTCTTCATGATAGTCTATTTCATTGCAACGATATGCCATAACTTTTCTATCATCCAGTATCTCTCTCATCTTGATTCTTGCTTCTTTATATTGCTTATAGAAGATTTGTAACTACAACTTTAATTTGATTTTCAATATTCTTGTCAAGCTTATACCTTTCCATTGTATGATATTTTCTCTAAAGTGATTTAAACTTTTCCAAATAAGAGATCTAGCTCTGATACTAATTGTTGGAATAATGGAATGGTGTGTACTAAGAGGGGAGGGGTGAATTAGCACCCTTTAATTTTTTTATCAATTAATCCTGAATGATCTTTCCTTGCATTACCCACCATAGATGCTTTTCTATCTTATGCATGTAATATAAAAGCATAAACTTAATTTCATGTAAACATTCATAGAAACATTCATGAAATGTAAGTACACATGACACAAGAATTGGTAGTGCATAAAACCCATGTTAGAAGGTAAAAACCGCAGTGGGGATGAAACCCACAAAGCTTCACATCTGCAGAATGGAAGGTGCCAGTTAAGGCTACAAGTGTGATCGCTTCTAATGATCTTACCCTATTAGGAGTAACATTTTAGAATGGTTAGGTCTACTTGGTTAAGATATTTAGCAACACTATTAAGTGTGCACTTGGTTAAGAGATTTACATAAAGAATGTTAAGTCCACCTTCTGAAATGATTTCTTCTATTTGCTACAATTGTTAGAGAGTAGTCAAAAATACTTGTTGACCTGATAGTATGCAATCCTAAATTGTTGAATACAGATCCTTTAAGTTCACAATGTATATGTATCACCTATAGTGATTGATTAATACCTCTATTCTTCTCGGTAGCCTTGAATCTTGTTCTTCATAACTGGATTTTGTCTTTTGTGTCTTTTTGCATGAAACTCTCTGTCTGATCCATAGATGTCTGTTGCGGCAATTATCATCATATTCTGATTGATTACTACATCCATTTATACAATGTATTAACCTAATTAGGTTTCACGCTTTACAATAAAAACTCTATGATCAAAGGTTTACAACTTGACCTTGATCTCCTAGTTTGCATGTTTACAATCAGTTAGACTGATTAAAACAATTACATATACTTTACTTGTCCCTCAAGAAATGGTTTTAAAATTAATCATAAAGCTAATTATAAAACATTAGTGTTTTATCTGACGTGTAACTCAGATCCACATTTCTCAGAAATAAAACTGTATCTCGGTAGACTAGTGCTTGGGTTGCTCCGTAGTCTATGCTCGGTGATGTCTTTGAACTGTCTGTCAGTTTAATCTATAAAATATGTTCTCAATTTACTCTGCGAAATGTCTATCGGTGATAGTGATTTCATTGATTTTGATGTTCACTTCACTAACATTTTTGGTGACCATTTCACTTGTCTCTTTCGGTGTCCATTGTACTTGACTAAACGCTATCACTCAGTGATCATGTTATCGACAGTCCAAAAACTTTTTCCTTGTATACTAATGAAAAATATGATCCTTTAGGATTATGATTGAGTACTTGATGGGATGAACACCAACAGATGCATTGAAATGCAAAACAGAATCTCTTTCACAACCTCGACAACATAAACTGTCATTAAACTGCAAGAGCAGAACAACTGCTATAGCTACCCAAAACATTTTCGTTACTCTCCTTGTTTTTATGGCTTTGAACGCCTCTCATTGAAACCTGTGGCTATGCAACCAAGTGAACAGTATAATATATAAGAGGAATTTGGAAAAAAACTAAGTGCCTGCCTTCTTACTTTTGCGTCTTCACTGCACTTCCCTCTCGCAAGATAGCATTATTCTACTTAAATGTAAAAATGGAGATTGGAGGGACTCGGGAAATGCTTTGAGAAAATGGAATAAATCTCACCAAAATCCATATGCTTGGATAAGAATCTCTTGCGGTTCATTAAACAATGTGACAACTGTCGATCTCATAGCAGTCGCTTTGTAGGATATGCAATTTAGATACAACAATGCTTAGAAAAGCAACAAAAATTTATAATCGGGGATTTATTTCATGGTAAAGTTGATAGGGACATGTACTTACAGGACAAATAAAATTTTTGCAGAGTCAACAATGATGAAAAATTGTTAGAATTTAATATTTCCTTGGTTGAAACTATATAATTAAAGGATAAACCAAGGTATCATTATTTGTATTTGTCCTCTAGTCCAAGTAGGAGGACATGTCATTATTTTGTAATTCCCTTAATAAGGAAATTAGATATTCCTCCTTATGAGAAATCTAACATTTTTCACACACGCAATATGAATGTGGCATTCATAGAAGATGGGAGTTACATGCAAACTCCTCCACTCATCTCTACTTAAGAGATGCCTCTCACACACTTGCTGAAATAATCTTCTCTTCTTTCTCACTTCTCCTCACATTCTCATTTTTCTCTCAATATTGTATTGAGCTTATTGCTCTCATTCTTTAGGCCTTGTGCCATATTCATATTCTTCACAAGGGGATTTTCTTGTTTTTCCCCTTTCAAATCCTTGTGTTCTTGTCTTGGTTCTTGGAACATTTTGGTGATCTTTTGGCTTGATACTTTGAAGTAATTCCTCTCCATCTCTCTTGGTGAACTTGGTAAATTCCTTTCATGCACTCACACTTGGATTTTTTCATTTGCTCTACTTCTTTTTTATAATTCCTAACATAGTATCAGAGCAGGTTTAATCCTTGTTTGTTGAGTGTTGCATGTAGGGAAATTTGAAGGATATTTCAGTTGTGAAGGAGAAAGCATTTTTGTTATCTAACCATTTTTTTGCAGCTTTTACTTCATTATTTTTTGCAAATCTAACATCTTACTTCATTATTTCTTTTAAATCTAACCTTTTCTGGATGGCTTGCCGCAAGATGTAGGTATTTTTATCTACTTTTCAAGTTTTTTAAAGATCTAACATACCCTCTGTCAGGAAACCGCAAGGGATTTTTATTTTGTATATTCAGATTTATATATTCAACTTTCTAACATTGTTCCCTGCATTCACTTTGCTAATATCTGTATATCTAATATTTTATATATCTCTGTAGGTTTAATATATATTTCTTTGATCTCTATCTCTATTTTTTTATTAATGTTTACTAATATTGATATCCCTGTTAGTTTAATCTCCTTTAGAATATTCATTCTCAGCATTATAAGGGATCAACATTATATCATGTTTAGCATATATACTGTTGAGCATTGTTGATTATATATTGTTCTGCCTTTTTGAGCATTGTTGATTATATAACTTTTATTCTAATCTTCCTCTAGCAGCATTAGCTTCCACTTTCCTTAGCACAACATCTCCAATTTCATTGCACAGATTACTACCTTGCACAACTTTTGGTAGTTTTTTTAATTTATATATTATAGAAATAGTTATAAACATATATAATTAGATTAAAATTTAGTTTTTGTAGGAAACTATTTTTTTATAAGAAACATTTTTATTCTTCTTCTGAAATGTTTTTTTAATTATATACTTCTGCAGAAACGTTTATTAAATTGAATTTAGAGATTAAAATTTTGAAGTAATTTGATAACAGCCATTTTGAAACTATTATCATTTCTTCTGCCAATCGATTCTTTTCTAATCTTTCTCTGATGGTTGTAGGCTTATCCTTAGTTGCAGATTATCATTTTCAGGCTTATTATTATTATTATTATTATTATTATTATTATTCCATATGTGACTCATTTATTGCTTCAAAGTTTAGTTAAATCTGCAGCTAATATTCTCTGATCTTTTATTCATTCAGTTTTTAATATAATTTTAGTTTAGTTTGAATATTCCTTGACCATTGGCCTGTTAACGGGCCTTGTAGGGTTAATCCAACTCTGATAAGAAGAGCAGTTGCTTGGAAAACACCAAAGGAAGGATGAGTGAAAATCAACTTCGATGGTGCTGCTCGAGGGAACCCCGGGAACTCAGGATGTGGATGTGTGGCAAGAGATCACCAAGGCAACATCTGGCCTTTAAGGCCAAACACCTTAAGGATGGCGCAAACAATGTGGCTGAATGTGTAGAGGCCAGTGAGGCTCTGGCTATAGGCATCAAATTGGGAATTCACAAAGTCCATCTCGAAGGTGACTCAAAGATAATAATAAATGACATATCTAAGGGAAAGATGGATACTTGGCACCTTGATAAATATATATAGCAGATTTGACATTTGTTACATAACTTTGAGGAATTCAAAGTTACCCATGTATACATAGAAGCAAATAAGGTGGCCGACATGTTGGCTAACATGGGAGCGAATTCACCACTAGGACCCCAATTTGAAATTTACGAAGAGATGAGGAGTTTTGAATTTGAATAAAAAGAACAAATAACACCCCAATTATATCACTTAAGTGGAAGTACAAAAGAGAATCATCTGACCTTAATTCGGATGGTGCTTACATAATGGAAACACATGTGACAAATGACACTAATTAATAGACACAACCTGTTGAAGGCCTTCCAAATTGTTCGAAAGTTGGTTTAAAAATAGGGGAATGTGAGCTTTTTCAGCGAAATTAAGGGCAGTGAAGACATGGAGGCCAATTTTGTGCTGGAATCGGACAACCAAACACACGCATATGAAGGAAAGATAACACCAAGATGAATGAAGATTATCTTCATGTTCAAGGATGGTGATTTCATGGAAGGCCTGCAGCAGATGCTCGGAATGGAATACCTTGATTCCTACTGGAGGCGTCGCTCCAACTTGGACGTGGCATCCCTGTTTGTAGCCTTGGCGTTAATGGTAGGAGAATCAAAGGAGGAGGTTCGTAGTGTGTTGGCAGAGTGTGTGGACGTGCAATGGCTGCTGGGTGTAGAAGACATTATCGGCAGGGCGGTGTTGGGCCAAGGTCTGGAGATGGGAACTAAGCCGTGGCAGCTAATTGGCGGTGGCAACAGTTCGGTACAGACATTAGTGGTATGGTCAGCTTCAAATCTACAGGGTGTTCACTTACCAAGAGCCAAAAAGGGTAGGAAGAAAATCATCGCCTTTCTGCAGGAGAAGGTGTGGAAGGGTGAGAGAAAGAGCTTCATGAAATCAACCCTGCGCAAGAGTGTCACAACACCAGGGCAGCCAATACGCTTTCAATCTAGAAAGAAGGCTCTGAAAATGGCAGGTGCGTGTGGAGGAGGAAGCTTACGAGATGACATCCCCACTGCACCCAGGTCAGTGAAGGATGATGGCGCCATACCCAACTTCTCGAGGGAGGAGGCAACACTATGGTTCAAGGATTAGTGGGCTAGCAAAGCAGGAGGACGTTTCTATTGGAACAGTTTAAGGTCTTTTTTGTATGGTTGATAATGTGATTAAAAATGGTTCCCCGTCATGGGCGTTAAGGCCCTTTTTTGTAATGCCAAGTATATAAGCTTATAAGTATATGGGTTTTGGGGTAGTGAAATTACGTTTGTAAGCGGTAGTCAACCGTGAATATTGGCTTAATGATGTAATCCCGCTTTAATATCAATACAAAAATGTTACCTATCAAAAAAAAATATTCCTTGACCATTTAATCTCATTTTTTAAATTATTTTTTTAAATCTGGTCAAATCTTTATTTTCATAAAAAGTTTAATTGCTCAAACTTTTTTCCTTTTTAATATTACCTCTTACCATTTCATTCTTACGTTATTTGCATCAATACTAACCAAATTCTATTGCTGGTTCAATAATTCTTTGTAATTAAAAATTGTTTTTCCATTTAATCTAAAAATTTGAATTTTTTTAATATCATTATTTAACCATTCTATTGTAAGTTTCATTAAAGTTAAATTTAAATTTCTTGATCTTGATCAATTTTTATTCATTGTAATTCATCTCGTTTATTTTAATTTGATCATTTTATTAATCATGTCTACTCTAATTCCAGAAATTAAACTAAATAGTTCTAATGATCACCAATGGAAAACTCATGTTTCATTTCTATTCTGGTTTAAAAATTTACTTGAAGTTGCTATAGATGAATCTACTGAACCAACTGCCTTTGCTTCTCAAGTAGAAAAAGATGCATGAAAAATGAAAAACAAAGAAGCTCTTGGTTTGATTGGTCTCTCCATCGTTCGTGATCTTTATGTCCTAATTGGACATTGCACCAAAGCTCATGAAGCATGGGTCATTTTGCAATAGACGTATGATAGCTCATCTGAATCCTGTAAGATTCAACTCCAAGACAACTTGGAGGACTTAAGGTATAATTATTTTAAAAATATGGATGAATTTTTACTCAAGTTTGATGTAATTAAAACTCAACTAAGTGGTGTTAATGTTACTTTAACTAACATTAGATTAATTACTATTATCTTAAAGAAATGTCTTCCTAAGGAATTTCAACAATTCATTACTAATATTCAATCTCAGCTTGCCATTCCTACTTTAACTCCTCATTTAACTTATGCTATCTTTCAGAAATTGTTACGTTAAGAGGAGGCTAAATTATTGCAATTTGGTGCTATTAAATCTTTTGAACATGCTTTTGCTTCTAAAACTCAAAATCAAAGTAATAAATCTCATACTTCTAATAATAATCATCATAATAATAATTATTCCAATAACAACAATAATTATCATAACAATATCATCATAATGGTTATTCTAATAACAATAATAACAATAATAGTTATTCAAATAATAGGTCTAATTCTAGGCCATCATACAATAATAATAACAATAGTTATAATAATCAACAAAATAGAAAACCACATTGGACTTATTGTGGTAAAGATGGTCACCTAACTAATGTTCGTTTTAAAAAGCAAAATGATAAGAAGCTCATCAATAACAATAATCAAAATAACTTCAAATGTCAAGGTAATCAATCTCGTCATGCTTTTACTGCTTGTTATAAAGCTTCTCATGCTTTAGAATGGATTATTAATAGTGTCGCTTCTCATCATGTTACATCTCATAGAGAAGTATTTGATTCTTTGCAACCTGATACTACTAATATTCCTATTTAATTAGCTAATGATCATAGTTGCAAAGTTGATGGTTTTGGTGATGGTAATGTTCCAAATGGAGAGTTACACAATGTTCTTTATGTTCCTGAATTGAAATCTAATCTTCTTTCATTTTCTCAATTATGCCAAGATTACAAAGTTGATTTTCATAAGGATATGTGCTATATTATTGATCCTAACACTGATCATGTTGTTGCTAATTCTAAGATGGATCATGATAACCTATTTAAATTTTATGATTTTGCCTCTTCAAGGTACTCTTTGAAAGTTAATATTGACTTTAATGTATGGCATGAAAGGCTTGGCCATTTGAATTCTGATTATATTACTTTGATGCAAAAATCTAACATGGTTGAAGGATTACCCCATATTGTTCCATCTAAACTTACATGCACAGGGTGCATGAGTGGAAAAATGAAAAGGGAGCCTCTTCCACGTGGTACTTCATGGAGGGTATCTCATAAGTTACATCTTATTCATAGTGTCTTTTTGGGTGCAATGGAGAACATATCCATATACAAGGTTCAAAGTATGCTCTAACCTTTGTGGCTGATTTTACTAGAAGAATTTGGATTTATTTTTTTCATACTAAAGATCAAGTACTTGACACATTTTATGAATTTCATATGTTTGTGGAAAGACAATCTGGTTCTAAACTTAAAATTATTAGAATAGATAATGATACTGAATTCTTAATAATTCTTTTTGTTCTTACTTAATATCTTTTGGTATAAAACATCAGCTTACTGTTCCTTATACACCACACCAAAATGGTGTGGCGGAAAGGAAGCATAAAACTATTGTGGAAATGGCTAGATGTATGTTACATGCTTAAGATATGCATTACAATTTTTGGGTTGAAGCAATGACTTGTGCCACTTATATTCTTAATATAACTCCTACTAAAGCTTTGCAAAATATAACTCCCAAGGAAGCGTGGTCTGGTAGGAAACCAAATTTACAACACTTGAATTTTTTTGGATCTATTGCTTATGTTCATGAACCGCCTCACAATAGGTGCTTAGTAATCATTCCCAAAGCCTCTCTTAGGAATAGTTTATTTAATATAAGGATTACTTCTCCCATCATGAGGTGCATTTAATTTGTCAACCCAGGAACATATACTTGAAATGGTACGACACAGTATGTGCACTAAGTCCCTCAAAGAGTCATTCTACTTATGCTGAAGGAAGGTAAAATGCATGAAAGAAATCTATACTAGTGCTGCAGGAAAGTAAACACATTTACTCCTTACTAAAATGAATGCTGGAAATTGTAAACTCTACTTAATCCTATTCTTTCAACCTAGAGCATTAACTATAACTATCCTTGCAGGTGCTACAGGAACATTCACAAAGTACAATGCTGCAGGAAGAAACCGCAATCTTCTATCTGAAATGATGGGGATTTTGAAAGTAAATATACTCTACTCTATTCTAATCCACCTTCCAAGTGGGCCCCCTTGGTCAGCTTCTACTAATCTACTAACACAAAAGGTAAACCAAAAATCACTTCATTATATTTCAAGAACTGATTACATACGAACAATACATAAAACTGGAAAAATAACTTGTTGTGCAAGATGCAACAATATATTCCCAAAAACTTCCGAACTTATAAACTAATAGTCAAATCCCTATAAATAGAGGATCGACACTTTATTCCAAAATAAATAAGAAAAGATTTGACTGAAATCACGCCAGAGAAGAAAGGGAAACATAACAACCCACGACATGTGCAATAAAGTTTGGGCGACCAATTCAACCGATGATGAGTTCAGAGGGAATATAGAAGCACTACATTCCCGCATTTCTGGAATAGTGGCTCCTCTTTTGTAGTAGCCGTGTCTTCTGGTGCCATGATGGTTACCTGTCGCAGTTGGACCTTAGCGTTCTCTTTTAAATGTTGTCTACCATTCTCAAGTTGCTCCTACTTCCTGATAGGTTAGTTATCATGCATAATATTCATACAAGTAAACTTAATCAAATTGATCCAAATATTAGAACACACATTTTGATAGCTATATGAAATACTGCAATATATATATGATATTGGAAAAAAATGACATAACTATCTACCCATGGGTTTGACGGTTCTAACTGTACTTTAACACAAGTTAAACTAATTATAAGACCACAAATGTTTTCGTAATACTTAAAATAGAGTATTAAGATCAATATAATAGAGACAATAAATGGTCTCATCATCTGCCCACTGGAAAGTTGAATGCTTGTCCTCAAGCATTGCATCGTCTGGTAGTTACTCAAAAATCACCAACCTCTGTCCTTCCTTGCCTGTGGCTCTTGAAAGTGTAATATAATCTTCTTGTCCTCTCCCAGACATCCACTATGTGATCCTCCTATAGCTGGTCAAGCCTTTCAACATTGATGTCATAAAGGGGCCAAAGGAGCATAGGTGGCTTCATGGTAAGTGGACACCAGAGTTCTTGTCTAATTTATCTACCCAACTGCATGTATTTCGGTGCTCCATGAATGGCTGCTTATAGGTTGATAGGGCTATGTGGCTCTGACCTCTTAAATGCTTTGGGAAATCTGCTCCACCTGCTTCTGGCACCAACCAGGGCTCTCTGAAAGATGAAGTAAGACATGATGTCATACTCTGCATAGACCTCTGTTCTGATCCCAAAGATTTTTTTCCTTGTTTCCTCTTTGACTTTTCTATAGGTCAGATTGAACCAATCTCTAAGGAGTACATCTAGTTTGCTGCTCTCTGCCCTCAATGGCAGTGGTTCTGTTTTCTCCCGATCCCTGTAATTTTCTAGCTGTCTATCATTATTGGCCTCATTGTGTATCTAGGACATTAATGCCCTCAAGTGTACATCTCCTATGTAAAGTAGAGGGTTCCACTCAGTTTCTGTAGGGATAATGAAGTTATGTATATAAAGTTCACAAAGTAAGTTCTGCCAAGAGGGAAGGGTCTGGTATAGGCCATAAAATTCTTGAGCTAATTTAAAACCAGAGTCTATACCTTTAAGGGTCATCATTAATTAGAATAAGAGGAACTGTTCTTTCAAATAGATGGCAGAAACCCTAGGTGGTGGCCTACAAGTAATTATTTGATCAGCCAACTTAAGGGCATGATCCATCTTTTATTTTTGTCTTGCCAATTGCTCTTTTAAATCCGCAATCTCCTCCCCTTGCTCTGTTATTACCTTCTTCATTTTATTTTTCTCTTCTCCCCATAAGGTTGTTGTCAAAATATACCTATTATATAATCCAAAGAGAAGCATCTGCAAAGTGATTGGGCCACAGTCTTCTTCCTGGTTATTTAGCCTCCTCTGTTCCTTCCATGATTGTTCTAAGAAACTTGTTAACCAGGTTCTTTTATAGGGAACTAGGGAAGTCTCTGAACAGGGTGACTGATGAGTTATTGAGGCATCCTCCTCATTTCTATCTGAGATATCCTGATGACTTTCTTGGGGGTTATTTTGGCATACATCAGGTTCAGCTTCACATGTCTCTTTTGGATTTTGAGAAATGTCTAAAATTTCAGACTGATTTGGGGAATCATCCAGAATAATTTGTACATGAGGCTCTTCATCAGGCTGCTTGGGGGAAACATATTGGATTTCTGAGGATACTTTAGGGAGCTATCATCTCATTCTAGGGCTTCTTTAGACAGGGGTTTCTTCAATCTCCACAACCTTTTTCTTAATAACCTTCTTCAGTTTCTCTACTACAGGAGTAACTGCTGTAGGAACCGACTTCCTTTTCTTCCCCTTTAAGGCTGTAGGGTTTTGTGGCTTGGCTTTAGGAATAGAAGCCTCTCCCTCCAATTTTTGTTTTCCTTTTGTTTGGGTAGAAGTAGGTACATTTTTCATATGGGCAGGGAAAGACATACTTTCTTGTAGATTTTTAGTTTCTGTCCCTTGGGTGTCTTGCTCAACAACTGGGCCAATGGGTACTGCATCATCATGGCTAGGTTGCACACTAGGGTCAACTTGAGGTTGCAGGGTTTTATGCTGGACAAATTCTGACCATGCCAAAGGAGAGACATCCCTAAGAGATTTATCTATTAGCAATTTGATTAGGGCATGGTGGGTGAAAGAATTGACATTTCCTTTCTGGGTTTCCTCAGCACTGATGCATAGCATATTGTACAAGAAATTGGGAACATTCATTGGAAGATTATGCCTTATGTAACTAAGTAATTTAAATTGATGTGCATGCAAATTAGAAAATTTTCCTTCACAGGTAAAATACCTGATAATATGCATGGCCAATTCATTATATGGCAGAGGGATAGACATTCTTTTGCACCCTTTCTTGGTAATCTCCAGAGGAGGGTCACTCGGTAGGGTAAACTGGGCCCTAGATGATCTGGCATCATGCACATTGGGGTAGTTCACCCCAACCGTTGGTAACCCGGTTACTTCTGCTATCTGTTCTTCTGTGGTGACCACTGTCAATCCCCATACTGTTGCTTTCCCTTCCTCAAATGTATTTGCAAATTCAGCTCTTGCGTCTTCATCAAACTCTATTAATTTCAAGAAATATCTTAACCAACCACATGCATTAAACCTCATTACTGCTTCAACATCTAAAAGTAAAACACCATGTACTACTGACTCATGTCTCTGCAACTTCCCTCCCATCTGTGCTTGTCAATTTTTTTCAATTTGTCTGCTTTGTAATTGATAAATGCCTTATTCCTTCTTGAGTTTTAGACTACTCATTTTAAAACTATGGACCTTCTTTTTCATTCCTCTGTTATTCATATCATGAACAATGATAATGTGTTTTAATAGAATAAATTATAGACCTTACTGCGAGTTGCCATATAATTTAATTGTAGGTCACATCAAGTCTGACAATCAGGGATAATTTGGAAATAAAGGTACGACAGTTGTGCGATATAGCAACAAGATTTCAATGAGATGAGGGAAAAGTACAGATTTGAGGTGATGTTAAATCTTTTAGAAATTAGTACACTTCCCTTCCACCTATGAAACATTGACAAGTGTCCGCACTTGGCATACTTGGCATGAGGTATAGAACTGGCTTAATGTCATAATGATACATTTATTGCAGTACTAGATATAATCATTGAAATTAATGTGCTAAAAATGGAAATTTTTTGAAAAGCTTATACCTATCATTCGATCATTGCACATGCCAGAAAAAGGTGGCAAGAGTGGAACAATGGTGGTGGTGGCATGCGTGAGCGTTCTTGGCTCTTATTTGAAGCAAAGAAGGGGAAAATGGTGATGACGTGGAAGGTGGTTGTGTGGAAGATAAAGAAATGAAATGAGTTGGAAAGAAGAATTTAGAAAGTGAGTGGAGAAGTGAACTTCATGTAAACATGAAGCTTTTATTATGGACATGCTCAAAGGAATTCTATTGAAGAGCTACAGGAAGAAGGTTTGCACCCTCTGCTGTAGGAAGTGTTACCTGTTGCTCTTTTGAAACTTGTTGTCAGAATTGCTACAGGAAGTCTTCTTTTGTTTGAGGCTGCTGATACAACTTTAGCCGATGTCCGTTGACTAATAGCTTGAAGTGTACTTGGTCAATTGTGGTCAACTAGATGGCTCCGTTGGTGAAGACACGATTTATTTCATATGGGCCCAGCCATCTTGTCTGTAGCTTGCCCAGTATTTCCTTGAATCTGGAATCATACAGTAATGCCCAATTGCCAACTTGAAACTGCTTTCTCTTAATATGTGAGTCGTGCCACTTTTTCCTTTTCTTCTAGACTATTTCAGTGTGCTCCAGGGCATATTTGTGCATTTCATCCAAGGAATTGAGATGCAACAATCGCTCTTTCTGTGCTGCAGGAAGATCAATATTTAACTCTAGTGCTGTCCACAAAATTTTATGTTCAAATTTAATGGGTAGCATTGATGCTTTTCCATATAACAACTCAAATGGAGTGAACCCTATGGTGGTTTTCCAAGTTGTTATATACACCCAGACAGCTTCTGATAGTCTGCTGCTCCAATCTCGGCGGTGCAAATGAATTGTTTTTGTTAAGATAACTTCAATTTCCCGATTTGTAACTTTGACCTGTCCATTGGCCTGAGGATGATAAGGGATTGACTTTCAATGTCTGATATTATATTCCTTTATGAGCTCTGTTATCATATTGGAAGTGAATTGAGTGCCTTGATCAGTAACAAGTTCTCTTGTACTCTATATCTGGTGAAAATTTTGTCATATAAAATTTTTGCAATCTTATGATCTCGGGCATGCTTCATGGCTTTTACTTTGACCCATTTGGTCAAATAATCAGTGCACACCAGGATGTAGAACTTCCCATTGGATGGAGGGTCTATTGGACCAATGAAGTCCATGCCCCATTTGTCAAATGGTGTTACCACCACCTGTAGATTGAGGGGCATTTCATCTTATCTTGTTGGTTGGCCCATTCTCTGACATTTATCACATTTCCTTGTATAACTGGCTACATCCTTGTGAAGTGTAGGTTAGTAGTAGCCAGTTGTTAAAATATTCAGGGCTATCCTTTTTTCTGCAAAGTGTCCCCCACATGGCTCATTATGACATGCATGGATAATGTCATATGTCTCATCTTCTCGCACACATCTCTGCATTACTTGGTCAGGTCCCGTGTAAAATAGTGTGTTATCAATCCAAGAGAAGTGGAAGCTTTTCTCTACAAGCAGTCTCCTATCCTTATACGAGAAATGTGTAGGCATTTTGTTAGCTGCAAGGTAATTAGCTATATCAGCATACCACAGATTTTGGACAATAATATGAAATAAATGCTCATCCAAAAATGCATCATCTATCAGAGTAGTATCTTCTTCAACATGGTGGATTCTGGATAGATAATCATCTACCACATTCGCCTTCCCTGGCTTGTCAATAATGGTAATGTCAAATTCCAGCAAAAGATAAAGCCATCTTGCTAGCCTGCCTGTGATGGTAGGTTTGTTCATGAGATACTTAATTGCTGCATGGTTAGTATGAACAAATATGGGATAACCGGTTAAATAATGGCAGAATTTGTTCAGAGCATAAACTACTGCTAGTAATTATTTTTCAGTCACTATATAGTTTAACTCTGGTCCATGGAGGCTCTTCCTTATATAGTAAATTGCATTTTTCAGGTTACTAGACTTTTATCCTAAGACAACACCTATTGCATAGTTAGAAGCATTTGTATGTATGTGAAATGTTATAGACCAGTCAGGGCTCCTAAGTATTGGTGTATTTGTCAAAAGTGACTTAAGCTGCAGGAAGGATTCATCACAATCCTTTGTCCAAACAAATTTGGCCTCTTTGGTAAGAAAAGTATATAGAGGGATAGCTATTTGACTAAAATTTTGGATAAACCTCCTATAACAGCCAACATGTCCTAGGAAAGATTTAACATCTTTTTGATTAGTAGGGATAGGTAGTGTGAGAATTACCTCTATTTTTGCAGGGTCTACCTGGATTCTATCTTCAGAGATAAAATTTCCTAGCACTATGCCTTCTTGCATCATCATAAACCATTTCTCACTGCTGAGAGACAGGTTGTGTTCTTGACATCTGATTAGTACTTTTTACAAGTTCTTCAGGGCTTCCTCAAAGTTGACACCAAATGTAGTGAAGTCGTCTATGTATATTTCCATACAATTATGTGATATATCAACAAAGATGTTGATTACAGCCCTCTGGAAAGTAGCTGGTGCATTGCATAAGCCAAATGGTAGTACATAATAAGAATATGTGCCCCAAAGGCATGTCAATGTGGTCTTCTCCTAATCTTTTGGAGTAATGCTGATCTGATTGTAACCGCTGTATCCATCCAGAAAGGAGAAGTACTTCTTACCAGCCAAAGTGTCCTGAACTTGATCAATAAATGGAAAGGGAAAATGATCTTTCTTTGTGGCATTGTTCAATTCCCGATAATCCACACATATTATCCATTTACCTCCCTTCTTGGGTATAATGACCAAAGGTGATACCCACTTACTATCAGAGACTGGATAAATGAAACCAGCATCCAGCAACTTTTGTAATTCAGTTTTGACTATTTCTTGCAAGGCTAGGTTTATTCTTCTCTAAGGTTGATGAAGTGGTAGACTTCTATCATTGATGTAGATCCTATGGGTGCAAAGCTTAGGGTTCAGACCTATCATATCTCCATAATTCCAAGCAAAGGCTTTTTCAATCTGACGCAGGAGTTTGGTTAACAATGCCAATTGTGGTGGTGGCAACTTGTTGTTTACATGGAGAATGTGACCAGGGGAAAGTTCCACAGTGGTTGATAGCTCTACCATTAAAAATTGAGGTACTGGGCTTGTAGCTACTTCACATGGCAGTAATTGATTGATTATCTCAGGGCTTGCTGGAAAGACACAGTCCTCATAGGTACATAGCTATAAAATAGAACTTTCAAAAACATCTTTTTCTACTACACACTCATTGGTAAGAATACTCAGTATCACATAATCTTCTTCTTGCATTTTCAGAAAGGTTGTCTATGTAACATCATGAGATAAGCAACAAAGTTTATCTCTTCTTCCTCATCCCCCAAATCTGGCCAAATAGGATCTCCCAAGTCTGGCTGGGGTTGGGCAGGAGGATACATTACTAGCTTCTTTATTGCTTGACCATTTCAAATTGTCATGCTTCCTGATCTGCAACTAATTTTAGCATCAGTGGTGGCTAACCAGGGTCTCCCTAGGATGACTGGATAACCAGCAAAATTTACTTTAGGTGATTAGATGAGAAAATCAATAGGGTATTCCCATGAATTCAAGGTGACTACTATATCCTCTATGAGACCATCTAGAGTGATAGTTGAACTATCAACAAGTTGTAACAATGTTGGAGTTGTTCTCAAGCCCTCTATACTTAACCTATGCATTGTATCTTTGGTCATTACATTTATGGCTGCTCCCAAATCAACTAAAGCATTTTTCATAGACTGTCCATTATTTATCAAATCAACTAATGGGCTTCCAGGGTCTGAATACTTGGGTATAACTACCCTTCCCAACATGATATCTGCAAGTTTCCCTATAACATGGACTATTTGAGGGTCCTTCTTCTTCCTTCCAGGATTTTTAAGGCATGCTTCCTTAATAGCTTTTCCATAGAGAGGAACATCTTTGATAGCTTGGAACAAAGGGATTTGGATGCGCATGTTTTTCAGCTGCTCAAGAATATCAAATGACATTTCTTCTTGGGATATAGGTTGTTCTATGTTAAGCCTATGTGAAAAAGGAGGATTAACTGAGGTGTGAACATTAGTTTTGCTGGATATATGAGTTGATTGGGTGGTATTTTGTAGTGTAGCTTCTGGAAGTGGTGCTAATGTTGCAGGAGTGTCTACAAATTCTGTAATAATAGGATGTTCAAGTGCAGGCAGAGTGGTACCAAACCTCAAATGGGTATCAGATATATCTAGTGCATAGGCAGGGTAGTGTTGAGTATCAGTGGTATACATTGGTTGCTATTGTTTCTTTTTGTTAGGATTAGGCTGCTGGTGAGTAGGTAATTGGGTTGGCTTTGGATTAGGACTGGTGGCTGCAGGAGGTGGCATTATTGTAGGTGGAGGCAATGGAGGTGGTAACTATGGAAAAGTAGGATTTTGGTTAGGCCTGTTAACACTTTTTCTTGTACCTCAACCTTAAAATGACAGTATACTAATTATACTTGAATGAAAACTCCTTTATGACAAGAGAAAGGCTAATTGCTAAGGATTGGATAAGGTCCTTCTTCGTTTTTGAGCTCCACATACTCAGGCAGGTATTACCTAGATAGTTCACTATGTTTCAAGTAAACCTCAAATGGTGGATTGGGTCTTCACTGTTATGTCATTATATTTCTGATTATATCAACAAGATACCACTCTTCAGATGACTGGAAACAATTCTGAAACAGAGTTTGGCAGGGAAATACTTATGACTGTAATAAAAAATAACAGTGGTATAAGGATGCTTATCCTTCTTCTTTTTATGAGTTTAAACTCAAGGAAGGCTAACCTTTTGATTCTCTCTCTAAGGAATCAACA
>MU226076.1:372160-393999 GCA_018584345.1 Thuja plicata
CATAATAATAATTAATAAAAGAATTAATTATTATATGCCTAAAGTTTAGCTTAAGTAAAAGAGAGATAATAGGTGACTTAATAATTAAATCAATATGATTTAATTAATAAGTGGAATCACTTTATTACTCTAACAGTGCAATAGCCTTGGCAAAGAATCCGGTTTACCATGCAAAGTCAAAGCATATTTCTCTCCACCACCACTTCATTAGAGAGAAAATTGAAGAAAATAAAGTTTGACTCATCTATTGCAAGGGTGAATATCAAGTTGCAGATATTTTGACAAAGCCTCTTTCTAGAGAGAAATTTGAATTTCATTGTAACAAATTGGGTTTGATCCCCCTTGATGTAAATCTCCTAAGTAAAGATTAAAGGGAGTGTTAGAATTTAATCTTTCCTTGGTTGAAACTATGTAATTAAAGGATAAACCAAGGTATCCTTATTTGTATTTTTCCTCTAGTCTAAGTAGGAGGACATGTCACTATTTTGTAATTTCTTTAACAAGGAAATTAGATATTCCTTCTTAAGAGGAATCTCACAATATGAATGTGACATTCATAGAAGATGGGAGTTACATACAAACTCCTCCACTCATCTCTGCTTAAGAGATGCCTCTCACACACTTGCTAAAATAATATTCTCTTCTTTCTCACTTCTCCTTACATTCTCATTTTTCTCTCAATATTGTATTGAGCTTATTGCTCTTATTCTTTAGGCCTTGTGCCATATTCATATTCTTCACAAGGGATTTTTCTTATTTTTCCCCTTTCAAATCTTTGTGTTCTTGTCTTGGTTCTTGGAGCATTTTGGTGATCTTTTGGCTTGATACTTTGAAGCAATTCCTCTCTATCTCTCTTGATGAACTTGGTAAATTCCTTTCATGCACTCACACTTGGATTCTTTCATTTTCTCTACTTCTTTTTTATAATTCCTAACAAAAATATATCAACGGACAAAAATATTTTAATCATCTTCCCTGGGTTTTATAAGTTTTGAACAATTGATTTTAACCATTAGCTTGTTATTTTCATATATGAAATGCCTTCGACACAAAAATATTGTCTACTTTTCAATAAGGGCTATACTTGGACAAGGTTACTATTTTTGGCAAGTTTACCATTTTTAGTAAGTTATTCATGTGAGCACAAATTGTTCCAATTACTTCCCTACGGGTTCATAAGCCAGTCGGTAAAGTTTCATGGCAAGATCAACTCTAGTTTTGAAAATATGGCATTTTCTATTTTGGCGAGGTGGAACAAAAAATTTGAACTCAGTTTTGAAGGACTTAGAGGCTCCGAAAAGGGGTCAAACTTTGATTGGCTGGCACTTTGCTTATCATGGGTGTAGAGTGCTTCGTGGCATTTTCGAAATGGGATCATAATAGCAATCAACTCAACGATTCACAAGTTATAGATTTCGGAAGTTGGGCCTTCAGGACTCAAGTTTCAAAACAAAATGAATAACGAGAAAAATCACTTAAGGCATGAGATTGAACCGTTGGGAGCCAAAATGAGAAAATTTTACTTTCTAGAATATTCTAAGGTGGTTAATTGTGCAATTTATATAGGGCTGAAGAGGGATTTTAGAGTTCAGTTCCAGTAGTGTATATTGTGGCTTTATCTTGCAAGATATTGTAATGAAATGCCCATGTGGTTGTGGCATGTTACTTTTCTGAATATTATATTATCATTCATTGAAGATAATAGAAAGCAAGTATTACTCTTCTTGCCATTTTTTTGTTCTTGTTATTTTCTGTTTATTTCCTATTGTGTTTTGTGTTTTTGGTTGAATAAGGGGAGTATCCTTCATCAGAAGATGAGGAAGTTTGGACCGTGTAAAATCTTGAGGAGATTTGATTCAGGGAATGCATATGAAGTATAGTTACCAGAGGACATGGATATATCATCTATATTCAATGTTGCAGATGTTGATTAACTGATGAATATCTGATGGAGATGATGAAGACCGAGTGATACCGAGTATCATGATTGTAGAAATGGTTAGACCAGTTATTATTTTGTCATTGATGTCAAACAACTGATTAATTGATTTTTATTGTGTTACCATATCTCAAGAAGAGACGTTAAATATGTTAATGTTTTTCAGATTATAGCAAGGAAAATACAATCTATAGAGGTCTTTCAAGTGCTAAGACACAGGATATAATAAATATTCACAATTAAGGAAAGATAATACCCAGATTTGAAGGTCTGAATTTATCCTTTGGTTGGCTTCAAATCTGCACTTTGAATTCTTCTAATTTTCCCTTCAATGTTGCCTTTGAGAACTGATATGAATCTTGTTCTTGAAGGTCTTTAATGAGCTATCAAATCCATTCTTCTTGGGCTGCTCTAAATCTACCCTAGTTTTCCCTTGTTGTCTTCCCTAATTTTCTTTTCTAGGGCTACACAATTTTCCTTCTATGGCTCCTCGATCTGCCCTTATATGTCTGCTATGATCTGTACAATTCACCCTTCTAGGACTGCTTAATTCACCACAATAGTAGATGTAATTTCTGCATGATCTGCCCTCTTTTTATGCTTCTTATTTTCTCTTGAATCTGCTACTTAAGGCTCCAATTTTATCCTCTCATTTAATTCTCAAGTTCTCCTAAAGAAGTTTGATATAAATCACTCAATATGCAATGTAAATCTTCTCAAATACTTTTGCTCATTCAACGATCTTGCTGAAGAAAGAAGGCAACATTATGTTTTTGGTTGCTTCTTACCTTCTCCAAGTCGCTCTAATATATGAGCTTATTAAGATAAACTCTTGGCCTCCCAATTTGGCCGACTTGGGTCCATAATAATAAAATATTCTTTTATATTATTTGCTCCATATTTAATTATTAAAATCAATCCTTAATAATAAATATAACCTTTTATATTTATTATTATTATCCAACTAAGTTTATCATAATTAAATATATCAATAATATATCCAATATATTAATTATTAGTATTGCCACTTTCTCCAATGCGTTGATCTTTGCCGTAAAGGCCAAAACATTAACAAAATGGGTGACAAATACACATCAGACAATGATAAAGTAATGATGATATAGTTGTTTTCTACTATTTATTTTATGTTATCAAATCGGTACATTTGATTGATCAAGTCGGGAACTGCAATGAATTAAGTTATGAATGAAAGAGATACTTTACCGAGCTAGACTGAGTGAGCCGGTAGAATGTTATGTGAGTTGGTTACAATTATTGAGCATCGAGTAGTGAAGACAAGTTAGCCACCGAGCAATGAAGAAGTCAATTACCGAGTTGCAGAGAAAGTTTTATCGAGTATAATATACTAATATTAAATGATGATGAAATCAAATTTAATGCGAAGTGATGATGAGCTGGATGAGGAAATGAAGTAAATGAATTTTGTTACAAGATCTATGAATGAGAAAATTTAATATGAAGATCTAAGGTGAAGATCAAGCGTTTAAACATAAATATGAAAGTTCCAAGTTCCAAGGTAAAAGTGATATGGTTTACCGAGTTGATAAATATGAAGAAGATGACCAAATGACTGAGCGCAAAGGAAGGAAAATCAAATAAAGGAGATTAAGAGGGAAAAGTATGTCTATATAAGGAATGATAATTACACTGAGTGTAAGGCTACTGACAAATTAGATAGAAAAATAAAGAAGCTGGAGAACAACATTTACCGAGCAAAATAGAGAAAAACATATCAAAGAATCTACAGTCTGAGAAAGAGATCAATGGAGTATGTAATGCTAGTATTCAATTGAGCATAAAGGATCTGATCCAATCATAGTGAGTTGTTATATTTATAGATCAAATTTTATTGTTGCTTATTAATATTTGTAATAGAGAAATCTCTTAATTGAGTGGATTTAACTGTCCTATTTGTAAAACCTAGACTTAGGTGACATTCCAAAAGAGTGTTTGAATACCTCTAATAAGGCCACTCCTAATAGGGTGAAGATCTTAATAGATCTGAGGTAAATCCCCTAACAAGGTCACATTTAGAAAATGTGTTTGTAATCTTTAACATGATAAGTTCTTAACCGAGCATACTTCAGAAGGTACATTTTTATTGTGGGTTACAATTCCCACAGAGGTTTTTCCCAAATTGAGTTTCCTCATTAAATCTAGTGTCAACTGAGTTAAATCATGTGTCAATAAGTTATATGAGTTATAATTGATGTTGCTAAGTTTGAATGATTGATTTTTGCTTATGTTATTTGGTGAATTGGTTATTTACTGTATTAAGTATTTATCGAGTGAATCAGTGAGTTCAGTTTTAAGAGTTTAAGTTTTGATTTGTCTGATTCACCCCCCTCTCAGTGAGACCAACAATTGGTATCATAGTTTAGTTACTCTAAAGTGATAAGTTTAAAGGACTTAAGTTAAGATCTAAAAATGTATAAGAGGGAAGCACCAAAGATGAATAGGGATCATTTCTCTACATGGAAAAATAAAATGAGGTTGCATGTGTCTAGAGTAGGAGAATATGCACTTTACTATCTTGAGAATGAATATGTAGCACCGACCACTGCACCTTTGGCTATCAATGAGAAAAGACAGAAACATGAACACACACAAGACATGATTGAGATTGCTTCTACACTTACCGACCGAGAATATGATGAGCTTGATGGTTGTACTACTGCAAAACATATGTGGGATAAGATTGTTTTCATCTATGGTGGAGATCAGCATGTCCAGAAGGCTAAAACAAAAAGCTTGAGAGGAAAATTTGACTCTATGAGGATGAAGGAAGGGGAGAACGTAATTCAATATAGTACAAGACTTAAGGAGACTATTAATTCTATCAGAGGAGTTGGTGGTATCATAACAGAGGATTATATTACAAGAAAAATGTCGAGAACGCTACTACCAAGTTATGTTATTCGTGTATCTGCTATACAAGAGCTGAGATCTATACCCTAGATGAATTTTTTTACTGGATGATACTATTGGTAAGTTAACTGCATTTTAGCTAAATGATTTTGACAATAGTGTGTCTAATACTTCTAAGATTGAATCTGCATTTAAGTCTACTTTAAATATTTGAAAGGCTAGGGAAGCCACTGCTAGAGATGGTTACTTGAGCAATGCTAGTGAGAAAATCTATAGTTGTATTGAAGGAATTGAAGAGCTATTTACTGAATGTGATGAGAATGAAAGAGAATTTGAAGCTTTGTTGGCTAGAAGGATAAAAAGAGGCAAAGGAAAATACCGAGGTAAGTTACCCTTGAAATGTTTTAATTGTGATAAAATTGGTCACTTTACATCTAATTGTCCAGAGAATGATAAGGAGGAAAAGAAAGATAACAGAGATAAGGACAAGAGAGAAAATAGATTCAGGAGATAGAGAGACTACAAAAACAAAGGTAAGAAATATTGTTATATTTCTAATGAAGGACTAAGTGATGATGATTCTCTTGAGAGTAATGAGGAGAAAGAAGATGTTTATGTTGCTATCAAAGATGATTATGACGAAGAAGAACCCAGAGCCCTAATATCACAAGTAAGAATGAAACATGGATTATAGATAGTGGTTGTTCACATCACATGACTGGTGACACACTTAAGTTTATTTCCTTGGAAAATCATGATGAAGGTTATGTTAGATTTGGTAATGATGCCCCATATCCTATGAAAGGAAAATGATCTATAATTCTACTAAATAACACAAGATGTGATGATGTTTATTGGGTTGAAGGATTAACGTATAATTTGTTCAATATTGCAAAGCTTACAATATAGGTCACCGACTCGAATTTCAATATGGAAGAGTGAAAGTATTTGATGAGAAGAGAAATCTAATTGTTATTGGAGAACAATCTAAAGGTAATCTATTTTATTTTGATACTTCTATGAAGAGTTTCCTATTTTCTAAAGTTGAAGATGTTTGGTTATGGCACAAAAGGCTTTGTCATGTTAATTTTGACAACTTGATCAAAGTGAGTAAGAATAATAGAGTAAGAGGACTACCGAGACTTGAAAAACCAGAGAATGCTATGTGCAAAAAATTTCAGATGGGTAAGATGACTAAATCCATTTTGGCAAGCAAGACTTATGGTACACAAAGAATTTTGGGTTTAGTTCATACTAATTTATATGGACCAATGAGAACTCAAAGTTATTATGGAAACAAATATTTTATTTTTTGTGAATGATTATTTACAAATAATGTCTGTAATGTTTTTAAAAGAAAATTCTAATGCATTTAAAATGTTTAAGTGGTATAAGGCCCAAGTTGAAAAAGGAATTAGAAAATAGTTGAAATGTCTGAGATCCGACAGAGGAGGTGAGTTTACTTCTGATGAGTTTACATTGTTTTGTAATGAGAATGGAATCAAGAGATAGTTGTCAGCACCGAGGAAACCACATCAGAATGGGATTGCTGAGAGAAGGAACATATCTATTGTTGATTGTGCTAGGACACTGATGATTGAAAAAGGAGTTTCACAAAACTTCTGGAGGGAAGCTATGAGTACTGTTGTTTATACATTGAACTGAGTATAAATGAAGAAAGGTACCAACAAGACACCTTATGAAATCTGGTATGATCACAAGCCTAATATTAGTTACTTTAAAATATTTGGGAGCAAATGCTATATTCTGAAAGATTCTAGAGAAGGCAAGTTGATTCAAAATGAGATGAAGGGATATCCTTAGGATATTCTACAAAGAGTAAAACTCACAAATGTTTGAACAAGGTTACTAACAAAATAGTGGAAAGTGCAAATGTAAGAATTGATGAATTTGCAGAAAGAAATGATGAAGATGGTAAGAAGGAACCTGATGATTATGAGAAGTTTTTATATGTACAACATGATGCACCTGAAACCTTACCGAGAGCACCTACCGAGGAGGAAGATGAACAAGGAATTCCACAGCAGAATGTTGATATTGAAGAACTGAGAGCTACCGAGCCTATTTTGGCAAAGCATGTGAGAAGGCACCATTAACCGAGAAAGATTATCAGAAATAAGGAATCTGGAGTGATGACCAGAAGCAAGGCCAGAGACAATACATGTTTAATATCTTCATTTGAGCTGAAAAGAGTTAATGAAGCACTAGATAATGAGGATTAGATGAAAGCAATGAAAGAAGAGTATGATCAAATTGAGAAGAACAAGACATGGACTTTAGTACCCAGGCCTAAAGACAAAAATGTTATTGGTACTAAATATATTTTCAGAAACAAACTGAATGAGCATGGAGAAGTTGTCATAAATAAAGCTAGATTGGTTTGCAAAGGTTATGCACAAGAAGAAGAAATTGACTATGCAGAGAATTTTGCACTTGTTGCTAGACTAGAAGGAGTTAGAATACTTCTAGCATATGCTACTTACAAAGGATTCAAGGTATATCAGATGGATGTTAAGTCTGCATTTCTTAATGGAATACTTGAGGAAGAAGTATACATTGAGCAACCTGAAAGATTTATTGATAACACAAACAAGAACAAGGTATGTAAGTTACATAAAGATTTATATGGATTGAAACAAGCACCCCGAGCATGGTATGAGAGACTTAACTCTTATATAATCAAAATAGGATTTCAAAGAACAAGTGATAACATTAATGTTTACTTGAAATGTGACAGTAATAATAAAGTTTTGATTGCTGAAATTTTTTGTTCATGATATTATATTTGGAGGCAATGACAATTTATGTAAAGGATTTGCTGATGAAATAAGAAAAGAGTTTGAGATGTCAATGATCGGAGAGATTAAGTTCTTTCTAGGTCTAGAGATGCAACAATTTACTCAAGGAATCTATATTACACAAGCCAAGTAAATTAAAGAGATTCTTAAAACTTTTGGTATGGAAGGTTCCAAACCTGTTGGAACACCGATGATTACTGGATCTAAATTATCTAAAGAAGATGAAACACAAGAGGTGGATAATACTCTTTACCGATCCATGATTAGTAAATTGTAGTATGTTGTTCACAACAGACTTGAAATAGCACACGTTGTTGGAATTGTTGCAAGATTTTCTTCTAATCTGAAGGAAACACATATGTTTGCAATAAAAGGATTATGAGATACCTGAAAGGCATAGAAGAGTTTGGTTTACTATACAAAAAAGGAGATACTTTTGATCTGCAAGTATACACTGATACAAATTGGGCTGGAAATGTTGATGACAAAAAAACTACTAGTGGAGGCGCATTCTTTCTAGGTGAAAGATTGGTTACATGGCCGAGTAAGAAACAAAGTTGTATTTCACAGTCTACTGTTGAGGCTGAATATGTTGCTGCTAATATGAATTGTGCAAACATAATATGGAATAAGAAATTACTTGAAGGTATGAAAGAAGAGATCACAGACCCGGTTACTATTTTTTGTGATAATACAAGTGCTATTAACATATCAAAGAACCCAGTTATGCATTCAAAGACCAAGCACATTTCTATCAAGTATTACTACTTGAGAGAAAAAATTCAAGAGAAGAATGTGAAATTGGAATATGTGAATTCAAAAGAACAACTGGTTGATATCTTTACAAAGCCACTACCTAAAGATGCTTTTGAGTGTTAAAGAGGTAAATTACAGGTTCTTCCCCTATCCAATGTTCACTAAGGAGCACGAGGCATACTGCATCAATTCTATATTTCATTAGAATATCTATTTCTGAATTGATGTTAGTATGACACACTTTAGGTGATTCATAAAGTTGTGAAAATATTTTTGTATGTAATGTTTTATGAGTACATGTCAGGTATAATCCACTACTGGAATAATTTTTCAAAAGTATGACTTTTTGGCATTGTTGTCAAAGAGGGAGAAGAACGAATTGATGACATTTATCTACATAGAGATATTGAGGGAGAAAAATGAATTGCCAATATCTAGTCATGAAGAATATTCAAAATAAATGTTACAGGAACAAAAGATTTATCCAAGAAGGAGATTCAGATCAGAGATATCAAAGTAGAAATAGATATATCAACTTAGAGGGAGTATAATTATGTATTTGAGAGTTGTCATCATCGATTTCTATACCACTGTTATAGTGGTTGCCATCAATGCCAAAGAGGGAGATTATTGATTAATAGATGAATATATGCTAGAGATCATGAAGACCAAGTGATACTGAGTATCATGATTGTAGAAATGGTTAGATTAGTTGTTGTTTTGTCATTGATGTCAAGTAGTTGATTAATTGATTTTTATTGTGTTACCATATCTTAAGAGGAGAAGTTAAATGGGTGACAAATACACATCAGACAATGATGAAGTAATGATGATATAGTTATTTTCTACTATATATTTGATGTTATCAAATCGGTACATTTGATTGATCAAGTCGGGAACTGCAATGAATTAAGTTCTGACTGAAAGAGATACTTTACCGAGCTAGACTAAGTCAGTCGGTAGAATGTTACGTGAGTCAGTTACAGTTACCAAGAACCGAGCACTAAGGATGAGTTAGACATCGAGCAGTGAAGAAGTCAGTTACCGAGTTGCAAAGCAATTTTTATGGAGTACAATATATTGATATTAAATGATGATGAAATCAAATTTAATGCAAAGTGATGATGAGCTGGATGAGGAAATGAATTAAATGAAGTTTGTTACAATATCTATGAATGGGAAAATTCAATATGAAGATCCAAGGCGAAGATCAAGCGGTTAAACATAAATATGAAAGTTCCAAGAATAGTTACAAGTTCCGAGGTAAAAGTGATATGGTTTATCGAGTTGAGAAATATGAAGAAGATGATCGAACAACTGAGCGCAAAGGAAGGAAAATCAAATCAAGGAGATTAAGAGGCAAAAGTATGTCTATATAAGGAATGAGAATTACACTGAGTGTAAGGCTACTAGTGAATTAGACAAAAAAAAGAAAGAAGCTGAAGAACAACATTTACCAAGAAGAACAGAGAAAAACAGATCGAAAAATCTACAGTCTGAGAAAGAGATCAATGGAGTATGTGATGCCAGTATTCAATTGAGAATAAAGGATATGATCCAAGCATAGTGAGTTTCTATTTTTATAGATCAAATTTTACTGTTGCTTATTAATATTTGTAATAGAAAAATCTCTTAACCAAGTGGATTTAACCGTCCTATTTGTAAAAACTAGACTTAGGTGACATTCCAAAAGAGTGTTTGAAGACCTCTAACAAGGTGAAGTTCTTAATAGATCTAAGGTAAATCCCCTAATAGGGTCATATTTAGCAAATTTAAGTTTGTAATCTTTAACATGATAATTTCTTAACCGAGCGTCCTTCAGAAGGGTACATTTTTATTGTGGGTTACAATTTCCACAAAGGTTTTTCCCAAATTGGGTTTCCTTGTTAAATCTGGTGTCAATGAGATATATGAGTTATAGCTGATGTTTCTAAGTTTGAATGATTGATTACTACTAATGTTATTTGGTGAATTGGTTATTTACTGTATTCATTATTTACCGAGTGAGTCAGTGAGTTTAGCTTTAAGAGTTTAAGTTTTGATTTGTCTGATTCACCCCCTCTCAGTGGGGCCAACAACAGATATGTATGTGTATCATGAATTAGAGTTTTGTGAAAGGGATGAATCAGATTTTGAGCAACATTATCCTAAGAAGCAGATGGATGAGATAGAAGAGATTTTGGATAGCAGAATTTGTAGAGGTACAAGAGGCAAGCAGTACAAAGAATATCTTGTGAAATGGAAAGACAGACCAATGGAAGATTCTTCATAGATTTATTAGGCTAAGGTTGACCATCTTGGTTTTCTTTTAGCCCCAAGAAAGTGAGAGGCTCACTTTTCAAATAACCCTGGGAGTTTGATGCAGGAGCATCTTGGGTTCTTGGCAATCTTGCATCAACCAATTTTTTTTTTTTGGTTTTTGTTTTCCAATTTCTCTATTGTTGAGTTTCTTCTAGCGTTCCTTTAGTTTGGATCAGTTGTTGCTGCACACCTCATGGAGTGTTCCTGGCATCATGTTTTACCTTCACCTAGGTTTGCACCTCGATTGGTTACTTCATGTTTGAGATATCTCAGGTTCCTAGTGGTACATCTTTGTTCATCACGTTTCACGGCCAGTTTGAGTTTTCCGATCTTGCGAAGGATTTTCCTGATCGGCAAAGCTTTGTGGCTTATATCTCAAGGATTCTACATGCATGGAAAACCTACTTGTGGGTTCTCTTATCATGCTTTATCAATTTGTAAGAGATTCTTATGATTTGGGTCTTAACCTATATAATGTAATTTGTTTTCCTGTTCTTGGAGAATGTAATCTTTCTCAAGAGGACCTGATGCTTGCGAAAGCTTTTATAAACTCATGTAATTTATCCCTGAGAGGCATGAAGAGGTAGTAGAACTTCACTAGGTAGATCTATTAGCATGAGCTTGTGATAGATAGTATCAAAGATAACCTATTAAAGCTTATAAAGTAGGTTTGTATGCATGGAATGTAAGACTGCATGTTGTAGATCCATTGTACTTGATTTCTTGATGATAATAAGAAAGCAGACCTTGCATATCTCTCCATTCTTTTGTTTTGCTTACATTGTGTGACTCTTGCTACAAGGGTTGGACTGACTTCTTTGAAGTCCCTCATGTCCTTGGCTGCATCATTTAGTTTCATCTCACCACCAATAGTTTCTTACATTGTTAGGATTAATTTAAATTTCTCAAATCATTCTTCGGCAATTAGTTTTATTAGTAGTTGAAGAGCCATCATTGCCAAATCCTTTGCATTTGCAAAGTTGATAGATTGTCCCATTGAATGACTAGCGTAAGTCCCCACTTTATTACCAACAAACCACATCATATAACTAAGTTGTGTCCAATGGAAAGTCGCAAGTACGCAATAGGAACCTTGGAGTTGCCTCTATGATATTTTTAGCAATCATAGCAAACATGGTGTCTTTTTTCACTTGACGAGATTAGATATTCAATGTTTCATCTTGGAATACTAAGTGTTTTATCTTGCATGTTGGAGAGGTCACAAAACTCACATCAACAAGTACTAACCGTCAGAAATTACCTAGAACTAATTTGAAGTAAAATAACATTACACAACCGAATAATTATTCACTAACTACAAATATTTATTTCAAAGTGCATAAATACTGTCATCTACACCTTCCAACTAATATACGGGAAAGAGACCATGGAACCTACCTTGTACATGGTTCTGAGTTTGGCAACTGTCATCAAGAACCATCTTGGTGATGTCAAAATTTTGAATGAATGCCTTCCTAACCTTAACAACTGGACGAACAGAGAATAATGGCACAGTGGGCCACGAATGTTATGCAATACTGGTGGAATTTATGTCATGACAAACATCTCCGGTGAATGAAGTTCCGATCAGGATAGTTTTAAAGTATAAAGGTCATAACAAGATCAAACCTTAGAAGTTCAAAATCCATTGGTTGGGACCATATAAAGTGAGTGAAGTGGGTCACAATGGAGCAATCAAACTTGACAACAAACCGATCTGAGAACCTATGAACGGATCCAAATTAAAGATTTATCACAAAAGGAAAGGATCCATAATATAAATAAACATGTTGGGGTATACTACTCATAAAGAATGGACCATCAAACGAGATGAACTGCTCGAAGAGGATCTAGTAATCATAGACCAACTCTATAGGCCAATTGAAGATTGGGATGAAATGTTGGAAAGGAAGCATGTGGAAGGCATTGCAATCCCGCGTGTCCACAAACACCTCGCCAATACATCATTTGATATAGTTGCACTCTAGGTATAAATGGATGGACAATGGGTATGGGAAGTGTCATACAAGGGAGTGCAGCTAGGATACATGGCCTATGATATTGAAAAAGAAGCTAAAAAGAAAAGGAAGGAGGAATAAGTTGAGGAACAAGCGACGAAGAGAGAAGGGACAAATGAAGATTGGGAAGAAGAGATTAACTTGGAGGAGTACGGGATGACATTGAGTCCCCGGCTCAAAATGAAAATCAAGGGGGATGACATGTTCATTGTGGAGCAGTCCTAGCACAATGAAGAACTCATCAAGTACTGTATCAAACAAACTTCCAACTCATTTTGGAAAGTCATCCCAAACCTGGAAGGCCCACCTGAAATCAATAGAAATGGAGATCATGTGACTTGATACCAACAATACGAAGGCCGGTACATCAACAAAAGTTATAAAGGCATTGGGCCCACACCCCTAGTAGACAAAATATTTGACTTGGAATATATTGGGACATCTTATGAAAATGATTGATATAAATAGCCATTTGGTACATATTGGTGGTGTCATGCTTCTAAAATCAAGGTGAGATCTCATTATGAACCAAGCGAAATAAAAAGAAAAATGGAGGATAAAGTCGATGAACTAAGCAAAAAGCAAAAAAGTGAAGCGACCAAGGTGATAAATAAAACTTGTAAACTGTTTAAAAAATTTAAAGTGAAGCATTATTTTGGGAGTTAGAAAAATAAAGTTAAAAAATTAAATATGGGGAGAATAAATAGAGGATGTCACTTCAACAATATATTGTAATTGGAAAATATTATTAAAAGGAAAAAGGGAAATACTAAAATATGAATTTTAGCCATCCTTGCAAAAAGAGTAAAGTTGAAAATAAAAACCCCATCAAAACCCCATAGGAATGCTATAGAAGGATTTGGAATCCATATGTATAGACCATTGATAAAAATAGAGCTGATGTCTTTGTAGGTGTTTGGTATATATCTGTTTGGAAGGATGAATTTACAAGCAAAATACTACAGACTCTTGCTAGCGTACTTAACAAAATTTCCACCTCCATACAAAATGCTTCCTCCACCATGTGGCACAACTACTCCCTGTGTGGGTACAAGTTCCCTATAGCATATCGATTACTTCCCATACCGTACAAAAACATTCTTGTCTTGCCATACGGGTTTGTCTTTGCCTATAAGCTAGAAATTTGCAAGGTGTGTCCATACAGACTGTTGGCTCCACCATACAGAAATATCTTTGGTTTTTGGTACAAAAACTTGTGCGCATATCTATATGAACTTCATCCCACTACCATACATAAACCTTTTGCTGTCATCGTATGGGCTGGGAAAGTGCCTCTTAGCACCATACGGATTCCAAAATTCTCTATAGCTTCTATCGTACAAATTCCAAAATCCTCTGCTGCTTTTGTCATACAACACATTATCACCACAAGGGTCATACGAAGACATCTTCCTACAATATAGGGGTCCGTTTGGTTGGCGGAATTTGTACATGCTGGAATTGCCAATTCTAGAATTGAATCCATTCTAGGTTTGTGCTATTCTCAAAATGAATCCTAGAATATGGCTGTCCTGTTTGGTTCACCTGGAAGATGACTGAGAAGATGCAAATTCTGTGTTTGGTTCCACACAACTAGAATTGGAATTGGAATTTTGTTTTTGTACACACATATATACACACACATATACACACATACACATATATACACACATATGTGTGTACACACACACACACATGTATATATACACACATATACGCACATGTGTGTATATATACATGCACACACGTGTATATATACACACACGTATATATACACATGTACACACATATATATATACACATACATGTATGTATATACACATGTATACACATACATATGTGTATATATACACACACACATACACATATATACACACATTTGTGTATATATATACACATACACACACACACATATATACACACATGTATATAGATATGAGTATGTATATACATGTGTGTATATATACATACATGTATATATACTATATATATACATGTATGTATATATACACACAAGAGTATACACACACACATGTATATTCACACACGTGTGTATATATACACACATACACGTGTGTATATACACTCATGTGTATATATACATACATGTATCTATACTATATATGTACATGTGTATATATACACATGTATATATACATGTGTATATACACACATATATATACACGTGTATATATACACAGATTTATATATACATTTTGATAGCAATATAATATTAACACAAAAATGGGAATGAATTTTCCTTCACAAAATAATACTGTCAATTCCAATTCCAATTTTCAATTCCAAATCCTAGTCTTGAGGGGGAATTGTGGAATGCTCAAAAAGGCCCAAAATTAGAATTCGCATAACCCTATTCCAATTTTTAATTTTGGAACCAAACAGGAAATTGAACATTTTGGAAATTTGGAAATGCCAATTCCCGTTCAATTCCCATTCCACCCCTCAACCAAACAGGCCCTAGAGGTTTACACAAGAGCCTACTTCTATCACCATACAGGTTGTTGTACGCTTTTTGCCTGGAACTATCACACAGAACTGCAAATGATTAGTACAAAAGTTGGTAAATTAGTTACAAAAAGCACATAAGTTTGAATAATTAATTATTAAAAAACAAATGGTAAGAGCAAGTTTTGGTGACCCAAGACAAGAAAGAAGTCATTACAATTACCACCAATAAGAATATAAAGCTTGAAATCTTATTCTCCATCAATTTCAAGAATGGAAATTAGTAGGAGCATGAAAACAAATAAGACACAACCTCGAGTGCAACATGGATATGACAGAACCTCAGTAGCCACTCACGTATGAGATTTTGAGTGCCATTGATTGCTGCACATAGCGGCATGAGACAGACAAGAACCATGAAATGAAGAATGTCCTTAAGCACACAAAGGTTGTTAGGGCAATTACAGATGCCTATCTTCAATGTGGGGGAATTTGAACTGTCGCTAATAGCTATCAAAATGTTTATATTGCAGACATAAACACAAGACAATGATACCTTATCGTGGCCATTTCAACATTACTATATCATTCTTTCCAGCTAAGCATACATGGGTATTTGGAATACCCTCTAAAGGAGTTAAAACCACCAAACCATCAAGAAAGATGTCAACGGAGCAGAAAAACACCTTGTTGAAGAGGATCATGATGATCTAACACCCAAAGAGTGTGACAACATTTGGAACAACAATAGACGCGCAAGCTTGAAGAAGAATTTCATGGCAACACCAAAGTGGAAGCGTATCATGGATATCATCAAGAGACGGCAGACAGTTCAGCCCGTCGAACCTCTAATATACATGTATAGATGATATTTCTCATGATTGAGGTAAGCTATGGGAGGGTGTATAATTTGGTATCAATACTCTCAGAAAGGATCTCAGAGTTCCTAATTCTACAACACAAGTGTTTCTATATTGCACAACATGCCACCGAATTTCTCCTTGATGCCATACAAGTCCAGGTACCACCAAACAAGTGGGGTAATTGCCAGCTACAAATCTATGTAGACGCATCCAAGCCAGCTAATTTCTATTGGACCCATTTGGGTACTCTGACTGGGGGCGACCAGCCAACTAGGAAGAGGCAGCGACAGCACTAGCAAGAGTCAGAATGCAGTAGTGCAAAATAAAAAGGCATCATTAAGGTGTCTTCAATTGCCACATCTCACTATCCATCAAGTTCATTTTTGTGTTACAAAGATTTCAAGTAGTATGTAGAAGGATAGAGAAGCATAAATAAAGACACCTCTTTTCATGGAAATTAATAAAAAAGTAATAAATAAAACATATAGCATTATGTTCGACCCTGCAATAGAAGATGGACAAAGCAGATCATGCTATTTGAAAATTAATTTAATTTACAATACTGAATCATATTTGTTTGTTGTTTCTTCAATAGTTTTTTTGGATACACATTAAAAAGATCTGAAATATTTAAAAGCCAAAGCCATCAAAGAACACAATAATACTGTATTGTTCATTGCAAAGCCTTCGTATGTTAATCTAGCACTAGATATCCTAGGGATAACCAATAGAATACATAATACATCAGTATACTTCATTTGCACCCAAAAGAGGCGCTGAACTTTAAAATAAGAAAATTGACTGACAAGAAATATGGAAAGAATTTACTGGCATGTATGCATATATCAATCTGCTACCCCTAAAATGAGCTCATGGGATATCTTACCACACATGCATATTTACTGAATTGTATATTTGTAACTTTTTAATACCTTATAAAGTGGCTCACCTGTGATTTCATATCTCATTTGGGCCCCAATAACAACTGGGATGTGAGTATTAGCATGAAAACCAGATATGCTATCTGGCTGTAATTGACAAATCAAGAAAAACATTCCATTAGCAAAGACATAATTCCATATGCAATATAATAAATAGTACGTGACAATAAATTTATTCAAACCCAAAAAGATTACTAACACACCAAACCAAGTTCCTAGACATTATAACTATTGAGAAAAACCGCTAATGATTATCATTCCCTATTTTGTACAGATCAGTACACAGAAATTTGTACATATACTGTTTGAATTATTTAGAGATTCTAAGAAAGTCTTTCTTGAACAAGGTTTCTGTTTTCTTAGACATGATTTCTTGCAATTTGTTTTACTATGAAACATACTTCAATTAAATCCCTACAAATAATGCCATATAAATCCACTCTGTTATATTGATTGTCTCAATGTGAATCAGTCTTTGTATACAGGTTTTATTATTTTAAAGATAACATAGTAAACAAACTACTATATTTAGCTTGTGTAGATATGCATCTAGAAAAACACGTCAAACTACATAGTTGTCTTTATATGAGCTTATATTCACAAGTTAGTGACTTCTGATTAACATTAATAAATGTCGGTTATAGCAGCTATTTGATTTTTCCCCAATGAAGAGGCCACTAAAGGATAATTGTCATGATGAATAATCACCTCAAAATACTTTTGTGGATATTGATGGAGCATCCAAAGATAATCCTGAAGCAGCAGCCTTCTGAAGAATCTAAGCACTATTTGCTAAGTTACCACATTCGTTGCCTGGAGGCTGAAGTTCGAAAGTCGATTTGCTCCAAAGTTGGGTATGGTGTGAATTCATGATAAATTCGATTTTCCTCTAATGAATTCGCTCCAAATTCGCCGAGCAGAACCCTGGATGAATTTATCACAATTTTCAACGAATTTGTTTGTAGCTGCCTGAAACGAGAATGAATTTGGCAGAATTTGAGGGAATGTCAGGCTCATTTGACCGAAAGTCACTTTTGTTGACTTTTCCTTAGTTTTTTAACATTATTTTAATGCGAAGCAAAGCTAAATGTTTCTCTAAAATGACATTCTCACCAAAATTGTGTTTTATTCACACATGACAGGTGTTTTAGAAAAAAATGTCAGGTGTTTTATGCTTGCAGAGCCCGTCTCTACTCTCCTCAGCGGCTCCTCAAATGTTTTGAAAATAGCCCATGGGATACCTAAAAAGTATTAACATTCAAGATTAATTTTGAGCTGGGTCTGGGTGTTTTACAGAGCCCGTGGACTACCTACAGGTAATTTTTTTAACTGATTTTTTAAAAAAAATTCTTGTCATTTTTTAACAGTTTATGGGTGATAAATTGATAATTATATGAAGGGAGATTAACATTTTATGGGTGATTATCTCCCTTTCTTGAAGTCTTGAAGTTAAAACATAAATGAGAACTCAATAATTAAACACTAAAACTAAAAGGAATGCACAAATTTATACTTTTATGAAGAATTTTATTATTTTAGACTTTAGTCATGCTCAACAGTTAAATAACGTTTGCAGAAAATGATTTTAATTTCCTTGATCATGAGATTTGATTTCATGTGTAGCAGTTCAAATTATATAAACAACTAATGAAAAGGAAACCTACTGGTTTGTTGTTTGTAGATTCAAAGAATGGCTGCAAGTGCTTCTAGCACTGGAAACTCTCACTTCAAAATAGATAGATGCTCTCCACTATGGAAATATGTGGAAATGGTTCATCTGATGCCAGGTGAAGGAGGCTATGTGTGGATTTGCAGCCATTGCAAAAAGGAATTTAGTAGTTCTTATAATAGAATGAAAGCACATTTGTGCTTTATTCCTCAAAAGGGCATTAAATTTTGTACAGGGAAGCTGAGAGTTAGTGGGGTACTAACTAAAACCTTACTTCCAAACCACATTGTGAACAAATATATTCAAGAGAAAAAACAAGCAGACGAAGCATCCGGGAAGGCAAGTTCTCATCCTTTACAAGATGCTAGGAGAAAAAAAAAAACATCATCTATGTCTTCAACTTCCACTCCCAATGAACCACCTATAGAGGGCCATCCATTCTTGTGTGCTCTTCAAAAACCAATTGCAAAGAAGAGAGAAATAGGGCCCTTGGAAACATCATTTCAAAATGAAGCTAGGGACATTGCTGAGGAAGCTATAGCAAGATGCGTCTATGCATGTGGATTGACGTTTAATGTTGTTTATTCACCGTATTGGCAACAAATAGTGAGATCAATTAATGAGGCTCCAAGGGGGTTCAAGGGCCCGGGTTATGAGAAGGTGCGCACCACTTTATTGGACAAAGAGGTGATCAATGTAGAGGCTTCCATGCAGCCCATCAAGGATTCATGGATTGAAACAGGTGTGACCATAGTATCTGATGAATGGAAAGATGCGAGAAATCATCCTTTGGTCAATGTTATTGCAGTGTCCACAAGAGGTGCAATGTTTCTAAAAGCTGTGGATTGTGAAGGAGAGGTGAAGGACGATCCTTTCATTGCCAACATTCTCATCCAAGCCATTGAGCAAGTTGGCCCTCAAAATGTTGTTCAAGTAATAACCAACAATGCCAAGAATTATAGGGTTGTCAGCTTATTGGTTGAGGAGCGCTTCGAATACATTTTTTGGACACCTTGTGTTGTGCACTCACTCAACCTAATGCTGTAAAAAATTGGCAGTAAGATTGAGTGGATTAAAAAATGTATGAAGATGCACATGAGATCCAAATGTTTGTCACAAACCACCATATAACGCAAGCCATATTTAGACACTTCTCAAAATTAGAGCTCTTGAAGGTAAGTTCAATTGTTTAAAATTTAAACATGTTTTAGAAATCTTGTCACTTTAGTTTAGTAAACTTTCTCTGTTTTTAAATTTAAATTTTAATCTTGATTTTAATTTATTATTGTTTTGAATGTGATCTTAAAATAGGTTTCTGAGACCCTCTTTGCCTCCAACACTATTGTTTTGAGACGCCTTGTCAAGGTTAAAGAGGCATTGTCTAGAATGGTAACAAGTGCTAATAGGAGAATATTGAGGCAATCTAATAGTGCCAAGGTAGCTGCCATTAAGGCATTGATACTGGATGACTCTTGGTGGGATCATGTTAAGTACCTTCTAAAGTTCACCAAGCCTATATTGAGCATGATCTGATACACTGACATGGATAGGCCTTTCTTGGGTGAGGTATATGATGGCATTGACTCCATGATTGAGGATATTAGAACTATCATAAATGAGAAAGAGGAAGATCCAGATGAAAAGTTCTTCAAGGAGCTACAAGTAATCATGGTAGAGAGATGGAACAAAATGACTACCCCTTTGCATCTACTTGCCTTTGCATTGAGCCCCAGGTACTATAGCCAATCGGTCCTTAGTGAGAGTACCACTAGAGTTGCTCTATATAGAGATCCTAAAGTTGGTCAAGGGTACAAGGCAGCCCTTTGAAAACTCTTTCCTAAGCACCTACGAGCTGCGGTGATGACTGAATTCATGAGTTTTGTGAGCACCGATGATTGTGGTCATGAAGCTCTTGCAGACAAGAAAAATGCTGATGCTCATAAATGGTGGTACTACCATGGAGAAATGTACCAGACGCTACAACACATTGTGATATTGCTATCAGGATTCAACTGTGCAGTTTTTGAGTCAAACTCATTGACCCATAATTCCATCAAAATTTTATCACAAGTAAGTTCTTTACTCTTAAGATTCTAATTTCTAAATTCTTGTTGATAAATATTAAATTTATATTCAAAACTCTTAACTCTCTAATTTCAAAATTATAAATCTTGATAGGTTTCTAGTTCATCATCATCCGAGAGGAACTGGAGCACACACTCCTTCATCCACTCAATAAAATGCAATCGAATAAAATCCTAAAAGGTAGATAACTTGGTCTTTGTGCATTCAAACTTGAGGCTCACAACACACAAAGACAATATATACAAAAAAGGCGAGACGAGGCAAAGAATTGGGATGTTGAACCAGAGTCTGCAGAGTTGGAAGCCCACTTTGATGCACTTGCAATTGATGATGGTGATCATGAGCTACTTAGTGATGTTGAGGCTGATCTTGAGGCTGGGCCCAAGGCTGAGGCTACTAGTATTGATGCTAGTGGCACTGTTTGTGCTTCTAATATGCAACAACAGAATGATGATGATTTTTTTGATAATTTTTTATAATATTTTGATCACTAATGACTGATTATTAATGTTGGCATTATTGTTTTTGAACCAAAACATTGATATGGTGGTGTATATTGGCAGTTTGTTATGTCATTTGAACTAAAATGACAATATATGTGGTGGTGTATTTTGCTATGTTGCTTTATTATTAGCATAGTAATGTATGAACTTATTTGCAGCTGCATATCTATATATCTATCTATATATATATATATATATATATATATATATATATATATAGTTAAAAAATAGAAGCACTTCCATTATAGACTTATTTAGCCTTCCGAGTAAGTGGTTTGGGGTCATGGCAAGCGCCTTGAATGGGTTCCTGATCTTGACATGGCTTCCTCCTTGTTCTGTTCCTCTTTCCACTCCTGTTTGGCCTAATTTCTACATTCTGGATGGTAGACTGGTGATTCTGGGCTTCAGGGTCAAGGTCGACATTTTAGGTCTATGTCAACCTCGACCCTGACCTAGGTTAGGGTCGACCTCGACCTTAACCCAGGGTTCAGATCCCGGGGTCTTACAGTTTCAGGAGGTCGACCTTTGCAAAAAGTATTTCCCGCTCTCGGGTCGGCTATTCCGGGTTTCGAAGCGTTGATTCTAAAATT
>MU226076.1:405545-423561 GCA_018584345.1 Thuja plicata
TTAATTTTTCTTTTAATTAAATAAAATTTATCTTATTTAATTAAAAGATTTAATCTCCCTTTTAATTGAATAAAATTTATCTTATTTAATTAAAGTAAATTTCTCCCTTTTAATTAAATAAAATTTCCCTTATTTAATTAAATTCAATTTCTCCCATTTAATTAAATAAAATTCTTCTAATTTATTTAATTAAAAGAAAACCCCTCTTTTAATTAAATAAATAAAAATCCCCACTTAAAGCATTTTATTTGATGCAAAAGGAAATAAATTAAATGAAAATTAAATAAAAATCCCTTTTTCTTCACATATTCCTAAGTGGTGGGATTTTTGTCTCTTAATCTCAACCATTGATCAATTATTTTTGCCTCTTAATCTCAACCGTTCACTTTCCTATACAAGGAAATCTCTCCTTCTTATTTGATAATCATCAATCATCAATCATTCATATACATCTTTTTCATAGTATTGTTATGCTACAGGTTTGGAGAGCAATTTTGGAGGAGGATTTGAGCACTCAAGCTTGGATATTACAACTTCTCTTTTCTTGTCTTCTTCTTGCATCCATGGCTATTCATGTAGATTAGATTCATATAAGATTAGCTTGCATATTTCCTTCATAGATTAATCATGCATTGTTATCATTTAGATTAATTTCTTTTCATGCATTGTTATCATATAGAGTAGATCTCATTTTCATGCATTGAATCTCTCATTTCATGGTGTACTTGCATGGGCACAACTAGGTCAATCTGAGGGCCTCCATTTCACACCTTTGCACCCCATGACTAGAGAGCTATGGATCGATATTTGAGGCCTCATTCTTGAGCAACCTTGGATGGAATGATTCATAGAAGTGTGTCAACATTTTAGCACACAATGTGCACCTCATTATTCATTCAGTTCAAAAAAGTTCATTCTTTATAGAAAATTACTTTTCTTGTACCACCAATATCTTTCCCATTATTATTTCTTATGTATAGCATGATTGAGCTTGTTGCATCCAAATCTAGCATGTGCTCTCGCAAATAATGACTTTTGTAAATGCTTAGTTTTGATCAACAGACATTTAATGAAACATTGCCCATTTTGTCAAACTTCCATACTAGAGATATTTAATGCAATTACAGCCATTAGTAATTCTAGAATTCAAGTCATCAAGGATGCATACTTTAACAACTTTTAAAGTCAAAAACTTCATCTACCATACAACATAGGTGTTCAATAGATATAAAAGTATTTTCGTATCAAAACTTTGTTGTATCAGTGCAATGCAACTATCCATTTCCTATTTGAAGAGCTCTAAAACGTATAGCTCTTCAACAATTTTCCATTTAAAAGACTAAGTACCTTGATAGCTAACAAACCCAAAAATCACGGCTTATCAAAGAGATATGCCAGTGGTAGATTGTTTTTATTTCCCTGCATGCACCTTCTAGTCAGATACCACATGTCATGTTTCAATGAAATATAATACTTGAAGAACCAAACATAGTAGAAATGCTTGTAACATTCTACGAATTTCTTTCTTAATCTTTGAATAAAAATGAACATTTGAGAAAACTTACAAGTAGTGAATACAAGTGATAAAGAACATCATTCATTCCACCACACTCTTCATTGAGGGAAAGCCAGTGCCTTTCAATTGTATATGTTGATATAACATTTTGGACACAATTGTAGAAATAGTCATCCATCCATATGACCATTTATATGCTCGTTCATTACCAGTAAACTTGTATTGATCCAATAATCCTGCTATGATCTGCAGTTGAGCATACCTTGGTTTCTAAATTTGGGATGTTACACAGTTACTGCTCATCTCTCCATCTCACCTTCCAGTTTATCGAAAACATTTGACTGTTGATGAAATAAATACGAACATAAAGTAGTACCTTGTGAATAGTATAATATGGTGCCCACACAGGTTGAAATGCTTCAAAATGATCAAATAAATCTGAAGGAAAGGCCGAAAGATATCTTGTCCCCATTTTAATCTGAAATTCATAAAGAGCATCAACAACAACTTGCATATTGTTCAAGAGTGTCATAACCCTCCCTTATCTTCCCATCTTTTTAGGAATCAACTTAAATGAAATTTTATTTATCTTTAAGTCCTCATTGTTAATCAATTAATCCTTGTACTGATTTTGAATTAGACTGGAGTTGATTATTAATGTAGGGACAGTAAAGTGGAGTTTAGCGGTAGTTTTAGTGGGAGGGGATTTTCTTTCGCAGAGAACAAGGAAATTAACACATCGGGAGGAAAAGACGTGTCATTTAATGGAGAGACTGGTGTTTTGAAATGGGAGGGATGGCATGTATGAAAGAGAGGAATGAACACATTTTTGAAAGAAAAAGTATTTACGCAACTGGGAAGAAAAAGCCGCAGCTTTAAAAGGGGACGTTTTTGGATTAAAGTTTGGCAGTTTTGAAGGAAAAGGAGAGGAGATGGTTGGGAAGGAAAACATGGAGAATGAACGCTGGGAGATAAGGGAAGAAGGGAGACTTATGTGGGGAGAAGACGTAGTGAGGATAAAAGACAAGGATAGGAAGAGATAATAAAAATAAAGGTTGTACATAGAGAGGAGAGGGACAGACGCATAAGGTTGGAAGGGGATATCGTTTAAGGAAGAAAAGTTTTGGATTAAAAGGAAAAGGGGTGGCAACAGTGTTAAAGAGAGGAGTCAGCGTTTTCTAAAGAACACATAGGCTGAAAGCAGGAGTGGGTGTGTGGAAAGAGGGAAGGAGACTTTTTTTTTACCAAAAGACAACGCTCCAACAAATTTCAGTATCTCCACAAAGTTCCAAGTCCAGGTTCTTTCCTCTGTGTATTTGTTAAAATTTTGTTGAATACAAAAGTTGGACATTAATATATATAGGTCTGTATTTATCATTGTAGTAAACCATAGAAACCATCCCAATAGCTTCTCACAGTAAGGATTGAAGTGTCAAATTTTGGGTTGTATACAGAATAGTGGTAGATGATATATGTTTTAGATCCTCTTTGTTGTATCTTATAATTGATTGAACCCTCTCAGTATTTAAAACTAGAATATAAGGATGTGCCAATTATAGTAGTTTGGATCAGACTATTTTTCTTTTCCTCAGATTTTATTTTGATATCAATAGTAAAAGCTTCACTCGTTTTATTTGAAATTAGACCCAAATTTAGAAAAATCTTTGTCCATTCATGTTTTGATGAAGAAATTGTTGGCTAAAAGGTTGGATTTTTCTTTTTCTGTGTTATTCTAGTATCAAACCAGAGATTCTTAGTAAATGATAAACTACTCATTGTAACAAATTAACAAAATCCATATAGAATCTACAACAACTTCAAACAACCTAGAAGTTTTAAACAATTATAAGACTGGTTTTCTTTGAATGGAAATTTCATATTAGAAACCTTGTTTGTTGATCTTGTACATGAGCTGTTAGAATTTATTGAAAGATTTTTAATTCTTCTGAAACTATTAGGAAACCAACTTCATTGAATGAAGACTTAAAACTATTAATTATGTTGCTTGGTGATTTTTTTTTTAAGTTAGGATTAAATTTCATTTTTTTGTTGAAATGTTTCCTATATTGAATAACTGTTTAGTTAGAAAACATATTGGAAATGTAAAGGAAGGTGTAGGATGTGGAATCCTAGGAAAGGGTAATTTTATTTTACATTACCTTCCAGTAGAAATTTGGTCTTAAAAGTGCTTTGGCCAAAGCTTGGTAACACATGTTTGCTAAAATGTGTATGGTTATGTTTCATCTTTCTGGATATGTGAATAAAATCTATTTAGAAACTTGTGGAAAGTAGTTAGAAATCACAAACACACAAGATTCCTTCCGATCCATCAGTGCCGAGAGATAGACTTCTTGGGTAGGGTCGGTGTGCTCTTCATTTCAGGATGAGCCCCGGGGGAGCTAACCACTCTGTGGTTGGGTGGATTAAGCCCCTAAACCACACTCTCGTCTTGATATTTACATTTGAACATGATTTTGATGACCTAGGAGACCGAAGCATGCAGATGGACAGTTGTCTGATGGCATTTATGATATTAATTTTATGGCCTTATGGTCTTGTACATGATGTATTTGTATTTATCTTTACATTATGATGTAAGGTATTTGACATAGATGATCGACACCCTGATATATTGAACATTGTAATTTAATTTTCTTTTATGAAATTATGGCGATTCGACAGTTTGGTCAATTAATCTTGGTTGTATTATCTTCATGTAATGTCAAAATGAATATATGGAAACTAGAATTACGTGTTCATGATTACTTGATTACTTCAACTTTTTGGTCGATTATTCTTTAGCGTTGACCGACTATGACTATGGAATTGACATAGGAGAAATTTTAGCATGTTTAGGTTATGTGTCTTTTATTGGAAAAATCTATCTTTACATGTGGTATCAGAGCTGTGTTTAAACATTGGGACCTAAGTCTTCTATTGCTAAGTTGTGTACTTATGCTTGGTGCAGGAGATAATCTGACACCATGGATATCAGGAATAGTAAACAAGCTAGTTCTAGCAATGATCAGAATGGTGAATCTAACCAAAGGCTTGATCAGATTTTGGCTCTCTTAACCCAATAGGGTAATCTCTTGCAGTAGCAAGGAGAGCGTATGGATAATCTTGAGCATGATATGAGAGTTAGACCAGGTGATGAGGAGAGAAGGAAGAGGGAAGAATATCTGAGACTTGAAGCCCAACGTAAACATGAAGAGGATCAGAGGCTTGAGGCTCAGAGGAAAGAAGAAGATGATAGGAGGAATGAAGAGCAATTGAAACGTAATGCTGATCTTAGGGCTGCAACAGTACCCAATAACAGGGAAAGAATAATAGAGGAATTGAGAATTACTGATAGCATAACCTTTATCTCTCTGGTTCTTTGAAGTCTTTGACACTATTTATACAACCAATCATATTATATCAAGTTGACATCAATGACAATATAATACATTAACTAATTTAATATCTTGCATTAACTTTTTGTAGCTCGATGATCATCAACTTAACATCTTCAAACATTCAATCAGTTATGGTTCATCACCACTTATCTATATAATTATTATCAATACACAAGTTTGAGAAAGAAATCTGCAATTTTTTGTGTAACATCATAGGGTGATATACAGACCTACAAAATGACCACGGAGCTTGATAGTAGGACCCTCCCAGCCACCATAAGGAGATCCTGGAGTGTCAAGCCTAGTTTTTTTTTGAAAACTCCACACTAAGTTGTCAACATCCAACATCAGTAAGTACTCCAAATTTGTCTATTATGCTTTCCCAAATATAGAATAACCATCCAACCTTACATTGTGTAATGAAATCTCATTTAGGACCCTTCTATTGACTTGTGCAGAATTTTTTATTGCACATAGATTGAGCTGATTTTCAACACTAAGATGAGCTTTCTCTTGTTGTAGTATCCACATAGGGGTGGGATGAGGGCTGCCAGAACAGGATAAATCATCAGAGGGAACCAAGTGTTTATAAGAAGAAAACATTGATTCTTTCCCTAGCTTGTTTTTAGAAGAAACAAGATTGTGTGGAAAATTATGGGAGGACAATTAAGAAGGAATATTTGTGCATTTCTTGCAAAGAAAACAGGGTATAAGTGCATAAATTATTAACAAAAATGAATTGAATGCAGGTCTCTCCATTTCAACACCAAAAATCCTTTCACTTATTTCTTGACCTTCCAACTCCAGTCTATTTCACAAACAAAAATCCAATATAAATACAGAATTCACACGTTGTTCTTTCAAGAGTACATTCATATCGATGGTTTCAAAAGTAGCCAAAAGAAAACTGAAAACAAATAATCATGAAACATGTCAAATAGATATGAGCGATCAGTTCAAAATTCAACAAAATACCTGGTAAGAAAAACTTTGAAAGGTTAAAAGAAATGGTTGCAGGCTAAATAGTTCATGAAATATTGATTGAACATTTCAAAATTTTCTTGGAGTTTCAATAGCTCATGCTAAACGGTCCACAAAATATTGAGTTAAAACCCAACCGATTTCTTTTCAATTTAATTAATTCAGGCTAAATAGTCAGAAAAATAGAACTTAGAAGATCTCATTGAAATTCAAAGAGTTCAAGATAAGAAGTCCACAAAATCTTGACTGAGAATTTTATAAGTCTCTGAAATTTCAATAATCAAGATTCTTATAAAGTGTGAGATAAAGCATGAAACCTTCTATGTCGCTAAAGAAAATCTTTAAAATGACTATAAATTGAAAGTTAAAATTTCATTTATAAAGGCATACGTATCTTACAAACCAATTCGTAAAAGTAACGAATACTCAAATCCAAGATCACATATTCATAATGAGAAAGAGCAGACAAACTTTTAAAAAATAATTTCTTCAGTTCAACTGCAATTTTCAAGGGTTTAAGTAGACGCGAACCATAACCTTTGAGTGCACGCATAATAATTAGCTAGATATTCAAAAAATGATGATACGCATCAAAGAATTCAATATCATTAATACAAATCTCCAATAAGGCTCACGACTATTTTGACATTGATGGGAATTGTGTCAAGGGTTTCTGTAACAAGTATATTTTAGGTAGATTATGATGTTTCTTTGCACTTGGAGATAGATTGTTATGTTTATCTTTAATTTAATTGTTTCTAACCAGAAGAGCGGACGAGTGCATTGATTGTTACGTATGTTTGGGAAATACCAAAAAAAGGACAGAGATACTGCACTATGGGCTCGTAATTCATTTTCTCATTTCAAGTATTCTTTTAAATGTAAATGAGTTAATGATCATGAAAGAGAGACTCTATTCTTTAGAAACAAGCATTCACGCAGAGGACATTAAGATAAGGGAGGTCATATAAAGCATTTGTAACTAATAAGGGAGAACAAAGAATTTAGAGAACATGTTTAAACATTATAGTTGAGTTAGAGGAAATGAAAATAATAAGAGAAAACAAAATAAGTGGAAATAAAATAGATAGTGACGCGCAAATTAAGAAAATATAATTTGCAATGACAAATATGGATTTAAAATAAAATCAGTTAAGAGAAAAAATAGAAGAATTTAGGTCATGGACTCAAGTAGTAAGAGAGTCATCAAACGCACCAAGTGACTTCATCAAAATGTAAGGCAGAAGATACTATAAGGATAGAAATGATAAGGCAGAAAATATCATCATTAAAGGGCTAAGAGACCATGAAAAAGAGGAAAACACAAAAGAATTAATAAGAGGCTTCCTTAAAGATTAGTTAGAATGGTATGGAGTAATCCAACAAGCACAAAAGATTGGAAAATGGATGAAAGATAACAGGAGCAGACATGTAAGGGTTACTTTTAACAATAGGTAAGACAAAAAAATGATTCTAAGAAACAAGAGGTTCCTAAAATGCATGCACATATATTTTGATGAGGATTCTACCATAATTTAGCAAGAAGAAATAAGGAAAGAATGGGAAAAAGTAAAGGCAACACAGACAATGAAATTTGGTCCTAGTTACAAAGTGGTTAGGCCCAAATTAATAACAAAATGACACATAAGAAATAGGAAGTCCCCCCCAGGAGTGCATAACTATGGTTAGTTGGAGTTGTAGAGGTTCTTTTATGGAGAATAGGACACATGTTAGGGCCCATGGCTAAAGTAAAAGATGTGATATTTCATACAAAGATACATGAGCACAATGGGTGTGTTAGGGTCTATTTGAGTCACCATGGTAAAAATTATCCTTGACCCTTTTTATACTTTTAATTCTTGCCCGGTTTCCTCCTTTTCACAAAATTTCATGATAAAAGATTTTTTTAATGTCGGCTTTGCCTTTGAGTTAATTGCCTTAATACTTCATGAATATGTCTTGTCGAAGTCGGCTCTTCTCGGCCAAGTGTTGGAAGTTATTGTTTCTTCATGAACCACTTTGAACCTCTTCAAACATCAGTTTGAAGTAGTTTAAAGAAGTTCAATCAAATATTTTGGTCTAACGTACATCATGTCGCGACAGCGAACCACTTTGAACCACTTCGAACCTTGGTATGAAGTAACTCAAAGTAGTTCAAAAGAAGATTCAAAAAGCTCAAAGATTGATATGACAACTGAGGTGACAGGTGACATGACACGTTGGGGCAGTAATTATCAGAATGATGGTACGATCAGCTTTGAAATGATGGTAGACACGGAGGAATTCTTAGATGGCAAAATAAGTTAAAGCGGACGTTATTTCAGCACGAGTAAAGTTGTGGCATTAAATGGAAAGTAATGATGAATTAAGTGGTTTGATTAAATGAAGCAATCGCCAGATGTCACATCGTCAGATTCACTCCGTACGAGCCTACATGCCATATTTATATTTTGTCTCTTCAGTTATATTTCAGCTGGTGAGCATTCTTTAAATTATGTCCTTCGGCTTATTCCTTTTATGAGCTAGGTTGAGGTGTCTCGGCTGCGAAGGACAAAGGTTTTTGTTTTCCTGAGTCGACAGAGTACACGTAAATGCTGAAAAGCCCCCTTTTGCTTCCTTTTTTTGCATGGCAGTGTGTTTTCAAAGGATTGCAATTCTTAGTTTGTTTGGGAAAGGAAAATGAGGTCTATCATGCATTGTTTTGGAAATACTGTAAATCTAGAGGGTAGAGCCCCAGTGATCACATACACTAATTTGTTGGGAGTTGAAGTAGAGAATTTGGTTGAAAATCTGAAAGATTCAGTAGAGAAGGAGTATACATTAGAGCTCATGTCCAATGGTTTGTTTCAAGCCACCACTTTTCCCCCAGCTGTAATTAATCTAGAGCTATTTCTATAGTGCATAAACCACTATGACGTTAAGTCCAAGAGTGTGTTAGATAATGAGGGTAAAATTATTTTGACTATAAACAGAGAAAAAATAATGTCAAATTTTATGCTCCTAGATGAGGTTTTTGCCAGTTTTAACCCAACCCAGTTGCTTGCTCAATTTCGAGAAAGAAGTGACAAGAAACTCAGTAACATTACTCACAAGTGGACTGTGTCAAACTATAGAGGTGGTTCCAGATTACCCAAGTTTTTGACGAAAGATAGTGGCCTCATATTGGAAATCATCTTGTTTACCCCTGGATGTCCTATAAATGGAGTGCAATGCATATCCTCAAGTCCTATCTTCCTCAACCTTTCTCAGTCGGGAACATACATCATATTCTGGTGTCTCATAATTCCATCATCCTCAAAAGAGTATCCATCAAAACAGTGATCTGATAGATCAATGTGCAAGGTTGACTTGACCATCTCATAATGATCATCACCTGGAAGCTTCTGCAACACATGATGATCCCTCAACCATGTCCTAGAAGTAGAGATAGCTGCAATATGTCTTCTCCTACTAAGAGCATCTACCACTCTATTCTCCTTTCCCTTAATGTACTCAATGTCGAAATCATACTCACTTAGAAACTCCAACCAACGTCTCTGTCTCGCATTGAGATTAGGCTGTGTGAAGATATACCTAAGTCCCATGTGATCTATTTACAACTCAAATGACTTACCCAAAATGTAATGTCTCCACATCACTAAAGCATGCACAATTGCCGCCAATTCCAAGTCATGAGGTGCATAGTTAACCTCATACTGCTTCAGCTTCCGTGACTCATAAGCTACTACCTTAACCTCTTGCATAAGCACACCTCCAAGACCTTCACCAGAAGCATTTTTAATCACTATGAAATGCCCATTCAGATCTGGTATAATCAAGGTAGGAGCGAATGTGAGTTTTTGTTTCAACAACTGGAAGGCTTGCTCACATACGTCATTCCACTTGTATCTTTTCCCTTTCCTCTGAATGGATGTAATAGGTGTTGCAATCTTGGAGAATCCATCCATAAACTTCTTGTAATAACCATAGAGTCCCATGAAGCTTCTAACTTCACTCACATTTTGTGGATCTAGCCACTCAAGTATGGCTTTAATCTTTGCTGGATCTACTGCAATTCCATGAGTAGAGATAATGTGACCCAAGTAATGAATCTCCTTCTAATAGAAAGAACACTTAGATAGATTCCCATAAATCTTCTTATCTCTAAGTCATTGTAATACTATTTGTAAGTTCTCCTCATGCTCCTCCATGGTCTTGGAGTAAATCAATATGTCATCAATGAAAATATCAACAAACTTATCTAGACAATCTCTAAACACACTGTTCATCAAGCTCATAAAAGTTGAAGGTGCATTAGTGAATCCAAAAGGTAAGATGAAAAACTCATAATGTCCATACCTTGTCCTGAAAATTATTTTGGATATGTCATCTTCTTTGATTCAGATTTGATGATATCCAGATCTCAAATCAATCTTAGAGAACACAGTTGTTCCCTTCATCTGATCGAATAGTTCATCTATTCATGGAAGCGGATACCTTTTCTTGATACTCACCTTGTTAAGCATTTTATAATCTATGCATAACCGCAAGGTACCATCTTTCTTCTTCACGAAGATAACTGGAACTCCCCATGGTGACACACTAGGGCGAATGAACCCTTTATCCAAGAGTTCCATCAACTGAGTCTTCAACTCATACATTTCAGATGTGGTCATACAATAAGGAGCCTTAGATGAGGCTTGTTTCCAGGCATTGCATCAATAGAGAAATCAAATTCCCTCTTTGGAGATAACTCTGGTAAATCCTCTGGAAAAACATCATGGAATTCCTACAAGATCGGATAATCCTCTAAACTAGGACAAGTGTCAAGATCTTTGACATATGCTACATACATCATGCACCCCTTCCTCTTTTCCTTCTTCAATTGCATGGTAGAAATCTGCCTAAGCTCAAAAGGTCTTTTCTCACCCATAAGTACTATTGGTTTACCTGAATCATCAAGACATTCAACTGAGTTCTCCTTATAGTTTACTAATACCTTATGTTCAGTCAGCCAATTGATGCCCAAAATAACATCATAGGAACATAATGGGGCTACATAAAGATTTACTCGCGTCTAAAAGTTTGGAAGTTCTATCTCACTGCAAGCCAAACATTGCTCAACCTTACGCTCTGCCCAATTTCCATAGTCTATCATCCATGGTTCAGACATATATCTAGGTCTAACAGATAAATGAGAAACAAATCTAGGATCTATAAAACATTATGTAGCTCCTACATCAATCAAAATTGAAATATTTTGTCCAAAGAGCTTACCAGCCAACTCAGCCTTGTCACCAATGGTCTTACCATTGAAGGTAGGATGTATGACCTTCTTGAGGTCCTTTCTTAGTTCCTCTAATATTCTTTCCCTGTTATTGGGTACTGTTGTAGTCCTAAGATCAGTATTACGCTTCAACTGCTCTTCATTCCTCCTATCCTCTTCTTCTTTCCTCTGAGCCTCAAGCCTCTAATCCTCTTCTTGTTTACACTAGGCTTCAAGTCTCAGATATTCTTCCCTCTTCCTTCTCTCCTCATCACCTGGTCTAACTCTCAAATCCTGCTCAAGATTATCCATACACTCTCCTTGCTGCTGCAAGAGATTACCCTACTGGGTTAAGAGAGCCAAATTTTGATCGAGCCTCTGGTTAGATTCACCATTCTAATCATTGCTAGAACTAGCCTGTTTACTATTCCTAGTATCCATGGTGTCAGACTATCTCCTGCACCAAGCATAAGTACACAACTTAGCAATAGAAGACTCAGGTCCCAATGCTTAAACACAACTCTGATACCACATGTAAAGATTGATTTTTCCAATAAAAGACACATAAGCTAAACATGCTAAAATTTCTCCTATGTTGATTCCATAGTCATAGTCGGTCAACGCTAAAGAATAATCGACCAAAAAGTTCAAGTAATCAAGTAATCATGAACACATAATTCTATTTTCCATATATTCATTTTGACATTACATGAAGATAATACAACCAAGAGTAATCGACCAAACTATCGAATCACCATAATTTGATAAAAGAATAAATTACAATGTTCAATATAGCAGGGAAGTGGAAGAGGGAAGTTCAATCCTCAGGTTCCTCTTCATCTACTCCAACGGATCCTCTGATGCAGAGGTTGATGAACAACATGGAAATGCTTAAGAGGAAACAGAATAGGGCTAGTTCCCTATATCAGTCTCCCTACCAAGATGTTGACCGCAAGCAATTTGGCCAATGTGACGGGAAGACTCCTCTTTTGACAGGTTCACAGCCTAGGTTAGAGATTGAACCAACACCTAAAGAAACCATGTGTTCTTTCCATTTGATGACAGATCATGATGGTGAAATATGTCAAGACTGGCTAAGATGTCTTCAGATAATGCAACTAAGGACACCATTGGGATAGAAGAATATCAAGAATAAAAGATTCCTTTCGATATCGGGCATTCAGGCTCTTTTTTTCTAGAATATGAGTCTGACTCTGATAGAGGCAGAAAAATATTGGTGACTCTACAAGACCCTTTGTGTGCATTCCTTACAAGAAATCAAAGGAACCAGAAGTTCTCTTATGGTGCTGGTGCATCTGATTCTTATCTAAAAGGTAAAGAAATTGGAAGTGGTGACGCCTCACCAAGTTCAAGAAGTCTAGGAATCAAAATCCTACAAAAAGGTAGCATCGCTCCTTCTCCTCCTGCTTTTGATTTTGTTGAGTTTTGAAAAACAACCTCTATTTCCATCTCCTTGGCTGAGTATTTAAGAATGAACCCAAAGGATCTGGATAAATTGGTTAATTATGTGAAAGGAAAATCAAGCCTGAATGCCCAATTGAATAAACCCCTGATAGGAGAGACAACCACAGTTGAAGAACCTCTCATTTTTGTGTTTGAAGATACTCCACAGACACCCCAAGAGCTCCCTTATGTCAAATCTGTAGAAAATTAAATAGAAGAAAAGAAGCCAAATCCTTTCTACATCTCTCTGTTGTTGAATGGGAAAAAACTTAGCAATTATATTATCGACTCGGGTGCTTCTGATAATATAATGCATGCTCCAGTTGCTAAAGCCCTCGGTCTTACCCTAACCAAGACATTCAGTAATTGTTATTCTATGGATGGGAAATAGGTACCTTTGATAGGTCAGGTCAAATATGCACAAGTTGTCCTAGCTACATGCCCAGATAAGCTTTTGAAATTAATGATCCTAGTGGCGGATATTCTAGCCAGCTATGGTATGTTGTTGAGCAGAACCTTGTGCAAAGAAATGGGGGCGATATAAAGATGGATTGGTCTGAAGAAGTTATCCCAGTGGGTAAGAAGAAAATAAAACTTGAACATGAACCCAAAAAAAAATATACAGTAGTTCCTTCAGACAATCCCAAAGCTTAGATCCTTTTTGAGGAATGTCACTTCAGTAATTACATGATTTTGTCCAATGGTGAACCTCAACCTGTTACTGATAGTTTGAAAGAAGAAGATTTGTGGAGAATGGAGTTCCATGGTAGTTGTTCAAATTTAGGATCAGGAGATGGAGTAGTGCTAATTCCTCTTTCTAGAGAGTTTATTCCTTTATCTTTCAAACTAGATTTTAGGAATACAAATAATACAGCCGAATACGAAGCATTGTTGTTGGGGCTAGAAGAAGCAAGACTCAGGGGAGTTAAGAAGTTTATTTCCAAAGGTGATGTTGATCTTATTGTGAAGTAGGTAAGAGGGTGGTTCTCGGTCAAGAACAAGAAATTAAAACACTATAGGAATCTAGTGTGGGATGAACTTGAGTCTTTTAACACCTTTTCCATAGAGTTCATACCCAGAAGCCTGAATACTAGAGTGGATTCTTCAGCAGTTTTAGCCTCATTGCTTTTACCACACCCAGACTTCAAAACACAGAGTTACTGAATCAAAATGATTTATAGGCTGGAAGTGCTAAATACCATAGATCACTAGCAGGTTTTTGATAACGATTCTCAACTCAATGATTTCTTAAGATATGTTAATGATTTTTCTAATGTTTACTTCAAAGGTTCTAAAAATGAGAGCAAGGAGTCCTGTGAATGTTCTACAGAAGGTGATGGAATCATTTAGCTAAAAGGAAATAAAATCCCAAAGGGGCTAGTTTCTTTAGAACATCTTTTTCGAAGGAAAAATGACACTACGGTGAAATAAATGGTATCCCATGTTCATAACTCTAAGGAGTATGATAAGATCAATATAGGAGATGAAGATGAACCTAAATGGATTTTGATAGGCAAGACATGTTATCAATAGGAGAAAGAATATCTCAAGAAGCTACTAATAGAATATAAAGATGTTTTTTCTTGGGCGTACGAAGACCTTAAGAACTTCAGAGGTGGCCAGTTCAGACATCATATTCCTTTGAAGCTAGATACCACACCCTTCCGTCAAAAGCTGAGGAATTACAATCCAAAGGTATCTGAGGCCATAATGAAAGAGGTGGAGAAGATGCTGCAAGCTAGGATTATCTACCCGATTCATCATTCCACCTGGATTGCCAATATAGTTCCTGTGAGGAAAAAGAATGGTGAGATCCTAATTTGTGTAGATTTTTAGAATCTGAATCAAGCTAGTCTCAAAGATAATTACGTGCTACCAGTGACGGAGCATGTCCTCCAAGCTATATCAAGATCAGAGTTAATGTCTATGCTAGATGGTTATTCTAGACACAATCAAATCAGCGTGGCAAAGGTGGACCAACACAAGACAACCTTTATAACTCCCTGGGGCACTTTCACATACAACTGGATGCCTTTTGGATTGATTAACATTGGTGCCACTTTTCAGAGAGCGATGAATTCCTCATTTGGGGATCTTTGCAATAAGATTATTGTAATTTACCATGATGAATTGACTGTCTATTCAAAAAGAAGAAATCATCATTTGAGAGACATCAAAACAATGTTGCAAAGATGCAGGAGTCATGGTATATCCCTAAATCCAAAGAAGTCAATCTTCTTTGTTGAGGAGAGTAAATTATTAGGGCATATTGTTTCAAAGGAAGGCATCAAAATTGATCTTGATAGGGTCAAAGCAATTCAACAAATCAACTTGCCTTCTAGTAGAAGTGGTCTGAAGTCTTTCTTCAGCCAAGTAAACTTTTTAAGGGCCTTTGTCCCAGAGTTTTCAGAAACTACCAGGCATATGGTAGACATGCTGAGTGAGAAATTTCCTTTCAAATGGAGTGAAGAAGGGTGGAGATATTTTAATGACATTAAAGTAGCAATATCCCAGGCTCCTATCTTGACAAGTCCAAATTTCAAAAGGGATTTCATTATTTATTGTTATGCTTCAGAGCACACTTTGTTTGGAATTTTGACACAAAAGGATGAGAAGGGGCAGGAGGCGCCCATTGCTTTTATGAGAACGCCAATGAAGAAACATGAACTTAAGTATTCTCAAATCGAGAAGTATGCCTTTGTCGTAGTAAAAGTAGTAAAACAATTGAGGTATTATATATTACACTCTCATGCTATAGTATAGTCCCACAAACAACAGTAAAAAGTGTCCTAACCCAAAAGGAGATAGGGATGAATAACAGAGCAGTGTGGATAGCTAAAATCCAGGAATATGATTTAACTATCAAGCCAAAAAATTTGTGAGAGGACGAGGTTTGTGTAAATTGATAGCAGAAAATGGTGAAACAGTGAAAGAAGAGGTAAATGAAGTCCCCATGACATTATTAGTAATTTTGAATGAACCCTGGTTTTTAGATGTGACATACTTTCTCACATATGGTGAATTCCCTAGACACCTGAATCCCCAAAAAAGGCGTAATCTAAAATTGAAAGCTTCCAAGTATGTAATCTCTCAAGATGTGCTATACTAGAGGGGTATTGATGGAACCTTTCTCAGGTGTGGATGTTGTGCAACTGAAATAGTTACTGAGAGATTTCCATGATGAAGCCTATGGTGGACATTAATCCTCTACTGTCACGGTGTTCAAAATTATCCAAAACCATTTCTACTGGTTTGGAATGTTCAAAGATGCGTATCACTATGTCAAGAACTGTGAGAAATATTAGTTGTTTACTGGACGTCTGCAACTTGCACCGTTACCCCTCAAGCCAGTGGTAGTAGATGAACCCTTCAGTAAATGGTGGATAGATTTTTTTGGGCCTTTGAATCCTCTATCCAGTGTAGGACACATATTTATTCTAACCGCAACTAACTACTTCACCAAGTGGGTAGAAGCAGTTCTGACTAAAAAGGAAAATTCACAAGTTGTCTGTCATTTCTTGTTGAACTATATCTTTATCAGGTTTGGGATACCAGTCAAGGTGGTAGAAGATAATGCTATGTATTTTTATTCAGAAGAGATATCGGCCTTTTATTATGAGCATGGGATATCTTTAGCCCACTCATCTGATATTGGCCTTTTATTATGAGCATGGGATATCTTTAGTCCAGTAATAAGAACCTCGTAGCTATAATGAAGAAATTGTTGAATGATAATCCTCATGATTGGCATAAGAAGTTGCATGAAGCCTTATGGGCTGATAGGACTACTCCCAAAAGATCTATTGGCATGGCTCCTTTTGATCTTGTATATGGGATTGGGGCTCATGTATCCTTACCTCTAGAATTATCAACAGCCAAGCTACAATCGGTGATCGAAGATCAATGTTTTCAAAGCTCTTTGGAAATGTGCATCATTTACCTAAATAATTTGGAGGAAGAAAGAAAGGACTTGGTAGATCACATTATAGGGCACCAACTGAAATTCAAGCGAATCTTTGATATGAAAACTTGCGCACAAAAATTTATGAAAGGGGACGAAGTCCTGTTGTGGGATAAGAGAAGGGCACCTAAGGGATCTCATGGGAAATTCGAGTCTTTATGGAAAGGCTTGTTCATCATTTCAGAAGAAATTGGTTCTAACGCTTTTCATTTGTCCTACCTGGATGGTATTAATCTCTCTTTCACTTACAACGGGTAGGACCTCAAATTGTTCAAGTTGTAATTTTGTTCTGAGTTCCCCCTATACATAGTAGTTGGCTTTCCCACTTTCCTTAGGTGTAGTCATGTGTGTTGTTTCTTTCCCATGTTGTTTTTGTGAAACCAGTAATCTAGAGTTCTTTGCATTTTTGGCAACATGCATTCCCCTAGATAAAGCCAGTGTTAGGGTCTATTTGAGTCGCCATGGTAAAAAGTGTCCTTGACCCTTTTTATACTTTTAATTCTTGCCCGGTTTCCTCCTTTTCACAAAAGTTCATGATAAAATATTTTTTCAATGTCGGCTTTGCCTATGAGTTAATCGCCTTAATACTTCATGAACCCATCTTGTCGAAGTCGACTCTTCTCGACCAAATGTTGGAAGTTATTGTTTCTTCATGAACCACTTTGAACCTCTTTGAACCTTGATTCAAAGTAGTTCAAAGCAGTTCAATCAAAGATTTTGGTCTAACATCGGTGATTGCAGGTGGGACCCGTGCCACGTCATGCCACGACAACGAACCACTTCGAACCTCGGTTCGAAGTAGTTCAAAGTAGTTCAAAGGAAGATTCAGCAAGATCAAAGATTGGTATGACAGCTGAGGTGATAGGTGACATGACACGTTGGGGTAGTAATTATTGAAATGATGGTACGATCATCTTTAAAATGATGGTAGACACAAGGGATTTTGAGCTGGCAAAGTAAGTTAAAGTGAACGTTATTTCAACGCAAGTAAAGTAGTGGTATTAAATGCAAAGTAATGATGAATTAAGTGGTTTGATTAAATGAAGCAATCATCATACGTCACACTGTCATATTTGTATGCACCCTAAAATGGTCGCCTAGACTTTGGGCCCCATTTATTATTTTATCAATTTATCAAATCCCTGAATCAATACTTTCAAATATCAACAATATCAATTATATCAATTTCCTTGATCAAATCATAATTATTTCAATATTTCTTAAGGTCTTATCATTTTTATTTAATTAAAAGATTTAATCTCTCTTTTAATTAAATAAAATTCCTCTTATTTAATTAAAAGATTTAATCTCTCTTTTAATTAAATAAAATTCCTCTTATTTAATTAAAAGATTTAATCTCCCTTTTAATTAAATTACTCTTATTTAATTAAATTCAATTTCCCCCATTTAATTAAATAAAATTCTTCTAATTTATTTAATTGAAAGAAAAC